>JAVYIG010011275.1:0-62054 GCA_035222895.1 Strongylocentrotus droebachiensis | reverse complement strand
GAACACCAATTGAATTTTCAATTGGTTTCAATTGGTCTCAATAGGTTTTAATAGGTTTCAATGGGACTTTAATAGGACTTCAGATAGTTTCAATTGGTCCAGATTGTCCCTATTGGACCAATTGGGCCCATTGGCCCCATTGGCCTATGCCCCATTATACTTTAATGGGACCCCAATTGGCCTGAAGTTGGACTTCAATTGGTCCAATTGAAACCAATTGAAAACCTTTTAAAGTCTAATGGGGCAGATTGGTCCAATTGAAATCCCATTAAAGTCTAATAGGGCCAATTGAAACCAATTGAAACCAATCATCTCATGCATATTCATTATTACTTTACACGTGTGACAATTACATTCACGTTTTAGCAATAGATATATTGATTATATGATTACTAACCAAGAAACAATATACATATTTAGTAGATATATGTGTACGAATAAACTTCAAATGATCTATGTGATGGAGTTCATACAATTGAAAATAGAATATATACCTCATTGGTAATACCAATATATATTTGGTATTACCTAATTGGTAATATCGATATTGCCAATATCGATTATGAAGTATCAATCAGTTTATCACTGGTTCTTCTATATGCATACGTTATTGCCACGTACTGGATATGAAAGAGTATGCGGCAGGTCTGCAGCAGGTCTATATGAGATATGAATATTCATGATGAAGAGTCTGCGGCAGGTCTGCAACAGACTCTTCATCATACTGAAAGAGTATGCGGCAGGTCTGCAGCAAGTCTGCGGCAGACCTGCCGCAGACTCTTCATTATACTGAAAGAGTATGCGGCAAGTCTGCAGCAAGTCTGCGGCAGACCTGCCGCAGACTCTTCATCATACTGAAAGAGTATGCGGCAAGTCTGCAGCAAGTCTGCGGCAGGTTACTCTTCATCATACTGAAAGAGTATGCGGCAAGTCTGCAGCAAGTCTGCGGCAGACCTGCGGCAGACCTGCCGCAGACTCTTCATCATACTGAAAGAGTATGCGGCAAGTCTGCGGCAAGTCTGCGGCAAAACTAATTTGCATGTGAAAAAGATGACTGTCTGCGGCAGGTCTGCCGCAGGAGTATGCGGCAGGCTCATTTCTTTCCTATGGGAGGCCTTCCTAGTCTTCGTACCGTAAACGCGCCTGTTGTGTAGTTTGCAGGCACAAACCCTGGTCAGTCTTAAAAGAGAGTCTGCACTATAAGACTACCATAGGCCATGTACTATAGCTGCTCCTGACACACCCAGTAGGTAGCTGGGCTAGGCTTCTCTCAAGGCACAATTATTTTTTAATAAAGTGTTAAATTAGGGTCTGTGCTTGCAGACTACCTGTTGCGCGCGCGTGTACTACTGCACGGTTCAGGTGGTTGTGTAAAGTATCGCATGTATTCTGGTTGAATAAAATTTGTGTCGAATAAAATTTGTGTCGAATGAAATTTTTGAGACGAATACATTTTCGTGGCATGCATTATGTATGGAACGCCGAATAGCTCCTTTGTTGAATACATCTTTTTCATTAAATACCTTTATTGTCAAATAAAAAGTAAAATAATTCCTTGGAATAATATTTTTGTAGAACAAATCAAAAATGTGTCAAAAAAGATTTTGTCGAACAAAATTTTTGTCGAATGAAATTTTTGTCGAATGAAATTTTGTCGAATAAAATTTTTTGTCGAATAAATTTGTTGACAAATACAATTTTTGACGAACAATGTGTCGAATGAAATTCATGTCGAATAAAATTCTTGCCAAATAAAACTTGTCAAATATTTTCTGAAAGTGTCGAATATATACATTTGAGTGAAACATATTTTTTGAAAGTGTCGCATATATTTATTTGTTTCCCTAAAGGCGTGCCATATAGGTATACTACCATAGTAGCTGACTTTCTCCAGCTGACCAGGGCTGAGCTGACAGAGTGGGGAATATTCACAGGACTTTTTCATTTACAGAGTGATATAACGGTTTCAGAATACCGCCCATAGCCTCTTGGGAGAGTCAACATCCAAATCCCTCTGATCTGACAAGGACTGTTGCATTTACAGGCTGCATTGAGTATCTATCACATCTGCGTCTGTTAGGTAAGCATTACCATAAACGCATCGTCATACTTTTATCATGTGCGTATAGAGCCACTAATGAAAGAATATAAACTTTACTGCTATTAGGATATGTGATACTCGTTCCATGACTCTCATATTCTACAAAGAATTATTAAGTTCGATTATTACCAATTAGACTGCAATGTTTTGACTTCTGGTGCAACTAGACAATTAATCGTCAAAGATTCCAGAGATATTGCGATTTCAAAATTCAATGTCGGAGCGGAATGGGCTCCAACTCAAGAAAAGGTCATTAAAAAAACGAGACCTTAATTCGCTCAGGGAAGTTTACAGCTGATTTATCACCAAAAAACCCCGATCAATCAAGTATAAGATAATTGCATATTTCACGAGTCAAATAATCATACAATCAGATGATACCACTTTTTTTACTTGCAATGTTGACGAAATCTGCTCTCAAAATTAAAACTTCCATACCCGTGTCGGTAAGTTCATATTTTTCGGACCGGGCGCAAAATTTGTCGATCTTTGTCAAAATTTGCATAATTTCACACCCAATCCAATACAAAATTTAGGCTCTGGGTAATACTTCCCTCTTCCCAGTGGTGGTATCAGAATTTCGCAATATTACCGATTTTCTTAGAAGCCGAACAAAGGTCACGCGCAAATAATGTTCACACCACCATACAAAGTAAATATTTTAATATTATCCAAGCTGATAAGGCGCTAAAAGCAATAACGGCGATTCAACAATATGGGTGAACATTTTGCCGTATTTTGGAGGAAAGGTATGGCCATAATTTACCATTTTGAGAATATCTTAATCACTAAATAAAGGCCTTTTGTTTATGGAACCAAGGAAAAACATATTTAAAGATATATCTATGCCGAGCAAATGAATTATGTGGGATTTTATACGTATGTTTTACTTGAACCCACACAGTTAGAACGGTGTTTAAAATATCACTGTTTAAAATAATGTTGTTCAAAAACGTAAACAACGTTGTTCAAAATCGAAAAATCAGTGCTCGATTGGCTTAAACAACTATGTATTGAAAAACAAAAAGATTTAGTTAAACAGAGAGGCTGTTCACACCGGCAGAGATAGCGCGGTCTAGCGCGCGCTAGACCGCGCTATCTCTGCGGTGTGGAAGGTACAACGTCGTTTTGGTCCGCCCAACAGCGAGCCACGGCGAGCCACGTCGAGCCAACACTGGAGCACCTCTTGGGGATGGTCCACGAGAGATAGCGCGGTCTAGCGCGCTCTAGACCGCGCTATCTCTGCCGGTGTGAACCCGAGCTACGATAGCACGCCGGATTTCATCGTTCTACACGCGGGGAATTTTATACTCATTCTATTTTGGTGCGATCTGAATCTGAATCGGTACAATAGGCCATTTTCGTAATGTAACCAAATTAATGCATAAGTGTTTGTGAGGTGCCTCAATACAAATTATTTCATTCACCTGATAGGAGTAATAGTATTTCAATAGTCAGAATGCAACTGCATATATTAAGTGTTGCTATATAGGTAGGTCAAGCCATAATGCTTGTCCAACCTGACAACAACTAATGTATGCAGTTTGGATTCTGTCTATTGAAATACTATTATTCTTATCAGGTGAATGAAATAATTTGTATTGAGGCACTTCACAAAGACGTATGCATTAAATTTGGTTACATTACGAAAATGGCCTTTTCAACACTCCTAGTTCGTAATAGCGCGCGAAATCTTTGACCGCTCTGACCTCATGACGTCACGCGTCATGACAACAGGACCTCTCAAAAAAAGGGGGTGCTACGATAGACCGCGCTATCTCACTGCGGTGTGGATCCGGCGAATGCCAATGGGCGGACCGTGGGTCGCGCTACGATAGCGCGATCCACGGTCCGCCCACGGTCCCCCCCTTGCGGTGTGAACACGCCCAGAGTTGTTTAAAAAGTCCCGGGGGAAAATCACGTGATAGATTTAACCAATCATGACTTCGCGTTGACATTTTCTCGATACGCGATTGAAATTTGGGCGCACACATGCGATATGCACAAAGTACGTACATGTATATGCATAGCGCATGCAGCATGCAATGCTAGTGCTAGTGCAGTGCAGTGCAGTGCAGATGAAAATGGCGGAACAAGGGCAAGGCGACGACTTGGTTCTTTTCGGCTTCGCCGATGGGGTTTAGGTGAAGTTATAGAGACAAATAATAATATTGTCTGTCACTGTTAAATGAATATGATGAACAAATGTTGAAGTTAATTGGCAACAAGCTCTACATGTTACAGTGTAATCTTTGTGATTATTGCAGGAGTGGTTCCGGTAGGTCATTTCACAAATTTAAACAAATGAGGTAATAACCATTAAACAGCTCTGTTTAAAATTTAAGCAACTCCTTTTAAACAACCTAGTTGTGCAGTAATATTGAATAAACAACAGTTGTTTAGTAATTTAAACATTATTGTTTAACATTTACACAACTTGCTTTAAACAACCGAGTTGTGCAATTTTATTACTAAACAACTGTTGTTTAAAAGTTTTTCCAATTTTTAAACAACTAAGTGTTCAAAACGTAAACAACCTTAAGTTGTTTAATTTTTAAACAACAGTTGAGCGATTCACCGGTTAACTTGTGGTTGTTTAAAATTTTAAACAACTTGTTTAATTTTTTTCTAACAGTGCAGTACTGTTTTATAGAGGGTATATGTACGTGGATATAATGTACTTTTTGCTATATGGTACCATATTTTGCATGCATAATTACAAAGAACCTAGCAAACACGCGTCAGGGGATCACATTTTTGGGGAAGAAAAGAGGATATTACATCAAAACATCTTTTCTTTCACTATAGGATACCAATTTCAGTCTTGTCTTTAAACTATGAATGACATATGTTCAGTATGCCCCCGCCCTGAAAATATAGAGGATCAAGTTGTCATACTTTAATTCATACTAACAAAATATTTCCTATAATGAAATGAAATAATGACTTCTGTTTTGCTTATCTCCAGAATCTATTAAATGGCAATGGACTTTAGATGGCACCAGTTAACGCCTTATCATTTATTGGTAACGGCTTTGGTTGGTCTAGTGGCTGCGTGGTTTGTGAAGCACCTGATGAGGCTACCTAAGAACCTTCCACCCGGGCCGACGGGACTACCACTCCTTGGGGTCATCTCGAAATTTATGGGGTAAATGAACACCCCAGTCACACCGACGATACCGAAAACGAATTGAACCCCCAACATCTGTTAACTCTTAGAATGCCACGCAGAATCATGTATGAGATTTACGTGCGGGGTTTGTACAAAAGTGCTTTAATGGCACAGTGTGGGTTAAAGAAAGATGCATCATCCTGGATGACCACAAATCGATCGGTTTGATTTCCTGAATAACCATGAATCTATCAGTTTGGAGTCGGCTTCAATTCTTGGTGTGACTGTGATATACGAATACAAATGTATTAAAGCCCCACTGTACTAATTATAGCTACTTAATTGCGCCCTCTATATAACAAACAACGCATAATCGTTGACGATTGGTCCCCTATTACCCCCTTGTTCTTATGTTAATTGAGAGCTGATTTGATGAGATAACCTCCTGTCAGTGACCATGCAGGAAGGTCTAATCCCTCCTGGCCAAACTAGTGCAGGAGGCTTTAAAGAGAAAATTCGCGTACGGGTTCATCTATCCATCATATTTGATCGCATAGACTCATACGGCAGCCAACAATTAAAATCACTGTCGGCTTTGTGGGAGTTTTCTAGTTATACCTAGAGATAGCTTAGACATACCACTCATATTTGCAGGCACCTTTCTGCCCAATATTTTATTATGAGGTCACTGTGACGCCTCACTTTGCGACAATGGGACTATTTAGGCAAGTCGCTGTCGCATCGAGGAGAACGATGGCCCGAAAATGTGTATTTCCCGGCAAAGGGGTGGGACCTGGTACCCCTTCACCGTTCGCCGTATTTAATTACCCATTATTGCTAACCATTATTTTGAGGGGTCCACAATTTGTACAAGCATTGCTTTTCAGTGGACCCCTCCGTTTCCAGTATGTATTCCTTAATTTCTATAAATGATTATAATTGATTTGTTATGTTTTGTTGGAAACAGAAATACAAATTGAATTGAATTACATGCAACCAGAGCCATCTATACACAGAGTTTGGCCAACTTGGTTTCACTTGTTCTGTGCTTGCCCAACAAGGCAGTAGTCGCAGTGTTGTGTCCAACTCGAACCGGGTTGACCAAACTCTGTGTATAGATGGCTCTGAACGCAACCATGTACAGGCCTATTTCGTTCTCAATATATTTTTGTTCTGTAGCACTTCGGACCCTCTTGCCCTGCTCTCGGAGTGGGCTGACACGTACGGTGAGATCACGTCCTTCAAATTCGGTCCACAGTTGGTGGTACTCCTGAACTCTTATGATGCTGTCGCGGAGGCTTTCCGTCACCCCGATCTCCAGGGAAGACCCAGAAGCCTCATGACAGAGGAATCATCTGGGTTCGGACCTAATGGTAAGTACATGACTTTTGACAGTGCTTACCACATAGAGGTGTCGTGGACGAGTGGATACGTCGCCGGACAGTCGAATCCCGCGGTTCGAATCCCGCCGCGGCACTAATGTCCTTTGGCAAGACATTGATCTACATTTGCCACACTCCACCAAGGTGAAGTAAATGGGGACCGGTAGGAAGGAATTCCTTGAATGCCGAAATCGGTAGCTTGGCAGAGTCGGGGTAATATTGGAGCGCTTTGAGCACCTTCCAGGGTAGATATGTGCGCTATATAAATATCCGATATTATTATTATTTCCTTCCGATTGCATTTGAGTGCATTGCGGAAGTGACCTATTAGTTTCTCATATTATTATGTTAATGTTCTTTGGAAATTGTAATTCATGTTCATTTCAGTTTTTAACTGCCAAACACGAAGATCTTAATAAAATCCATTTATCTATCTATCATCTGTATATCTATACACTATGAAAAGGTTGGGCAATATTTGTTCAACACTTTGCCCAACGTTGTGCCAATAGTCAACCCAACCATCTATTGGGCAATATTTGCCCAGTGGTATTGGTAAACGTACCCTACTTCACACGTGCATAATTGTTTCGTATTTTGACCAAAATGTGGGCAAAGATATGACCCTTCAACTGCCCGACTACGGTAGCCCACTTGTTGGGAAAATCTTGACCAGCTGTTGGGCAAAATACGAAAATATTGCCCATCTTTTTCACAGTGTACCAATAATCTTGCAACACGATTATTTATATATTGATTGATTGATTCTTCTTTAAAAACACAGGGTAGCCCCTATTCAGTGCCACAGGGCCTGCTTTACAAAGGGACCATAGCTAGCCTGTATCAAGTGGATATTACAATGTATAAAGTTAAAACACAACATAAAAACAAACAGATACATACATAAAATCCATGGCAAGATGGTAGGATGGTCTTAGTGCTAGCAAACAGAATATAACATAGGCGATATAATTTTTCGCTGATGCGGCGGCATAAACATATACACGCTAGGAGCTAATTGGCAATGGTTGAGCGAAATACGTGTATGCTTATGTGATCTATGTTAATGCTAAGCGCGTATGTAAAACAACGCGCAAGCAGAACAGCTCACACGTTTTAGTTTGAAAATGTTTAGTGTTGACTTTTGTATTTATCATTAATTTGCTCGTTGGAAATGTATTGTGGATGTGGGATATAAAGCAAAGAAACACCTACTTCAGTATTATGGCGGATGGACAAAGTAACTATCATTGCCTCGGTCATCTCGGGGGCTATACTACCTTCCCTCGCCTTCAGCTCTGGATTTTAAGAGCCCGGTCGAGATCACCGAACCATCACCAGTCTAGAGTAGTGGGTAATTATTTTCTGATTATGGCCGCTGCACACGAGGCGTGCGTGCATTGACATAGGTGTGCGTCAACGACTGCCGTGGTCTCTATTAAGGCACCACTAGGAATGATATTATGCCAAACCAAAATTAAAGGCATCGTTTAACAATGTTAAATCTGAGATGCACGGCCCTATGTGTTATCAGTGTCTGTGATATGGTGTAAAATTGAAGCCCTAAAAAATTCCAGTTCAAACTGATCATGAAGTGCCTCAAAACAAAAAAACAAAACAAAATCTTTAAGTGACCGGTTTTACCATACTCATTTTCCCCAATAGCCTTTAGGTGTTATGAAAACCATTAGGCAAACAAATTTTTTAAATTTCGATTTCCAATCATGAATATCTTGACAATCAGACAGGCGATGAGCTTGTAAAAGTCATGAGGTTCCTGACTGACCAAAAGGTTTATGATAATCATTGCAACATGAGCTAAATCCAGGATTTCGTTTCAGAGTCTGAGACAAAGTTACCCTATCCCTTTAATGCAAAATGAACAGTTAAAATGCTGCTACGGTTCTAGCCTATCCGATATGCGTCGGGCTGTACAAGTATACTAAACGCGTTTATATGGAGAGTGACATCGGCGCGGGCGTGCGTCGGGCTGTACAAGTATACTAAACGCGTTTATATGGAGAGTGACATCGGCGCGGGCGTCAGCCCGAGCGCCTATCATCACTGGTGCATGCGTGTGTGTGTGTGTGTATTGGGGTTTTACAGACGTGTATCAATCAGATATGATTATTTACGTCTGGGACCGACCTTTAAACGTCACCATCCGAAAGACGTGACTCAGTTTCGAACCTGCGTCCTCGGCTGAATCAGTTTGTAACTTCCACTTTTTAGCTGGATTACAGGCGCACGCCACAACGCCACAACTGCGAACAGTTTTATTTTCTTTTATGTACCATGCTTCGTTCGTAGAAAATCTACGAACCCCCTGTGAAGCTCTTTCATGAATATTTATGTAGCATGGACCAAAATAGGCCAATGAGCGATGAGGAACTTGGAGATGATATTTGATTGGTTGAATCAAAGTGATCGATCACCAAATAAGGCTAGTCTTATGAATCATGCATGAGAATACGCTCGTCACACATACGATACACATATATGAATAATGATGAGTTGACCAGTGATGATAGGCGCTCGGGCTGTCGCCCGCGCCGATGTCAGTCTCCATATTACGCGATTAGTACACTTGCCATTTAGCCCGACGCCTATCGGATAGGCCTGACGAAGTAAGTCGCGCTGCTTTGATGCACATTGTAAGAATGTCATGGTAAAAAAGGTGAACGCATCCATATTGCTCCGTTTAGTCTCATTTCACAACGCCCCCTATCGTCAGAGTCAGCAGCCTATACATGTTAGCATATGGACGTTTTTTTTTTAAATCGTTAAAAATTCATTTTTTGTTTAAACGAAAAGCACATCCACCCCGACGTACGTTATCACTAGCTCTTTCATCTGAGCCCTCATGTCTCATTGACTTTTGAAAGTTCACCAACCGTAATTTTTCAAAACAGGTTGCAAGCTCGTCATTGCCTATATAATGCACATGTGAAACAAGTCGAACTTTGGACTCAGTTTGCCAAGCGATTTTAAGATTATAGCTCAAGCACACGAAGGATAATAAGCATGAATTATCATAGATCACTTTTGCTTATTTCATTATGTCCATTTCATCCAACCCCCCACCGTAATTTTTCCATTTAGTAAAAGCAAACATTTAGCCGAGGTAAGCAAAAACATAAATATTCATGACACATCATGGACTATTCGGTTATTAACAGAGGGGTGCAATCGGTCATCACGTCAAACTCCCCTAATTGCCACCAAGTATTTCATATCATTATATAGTTTGGTATGTTTCTTTTAATCACTCATGAATTATTAAATATCAATGATGGTTTAAAGATATGTAAAAGAAATTTTAGTTGATATTTATTAACAAAGTAATTTATATTTAGCAAAGCAATCTCACATACCAAATTACTATCAAGTGTCGTCTGCTACTCCGATTGTCGCCTGCTTCGTTTAAGGCACATATTTATCGTTTGGACTGTAAGGTATACCAGGGAGATTTGTATTTTCCTGCGGTACAGCGTATATAGCAGAGAAATGTTGTATATGCGGATCCTTTAAATGATTACGTAACGTAAGCGAGACGCCACGATTCCGTATGGTTTGAATAACTTAGGCAGGTGAAAGTTATTGTATTGAGAAGGAAAGGAATGTTCACACCTGACGGCGCGGTGGCCTGTACTTATATAGCGAAGAAGAAGAATGTATAATTCGCGCCATTGCGTGCGAACACATCACACCCAATGTCATACACCCGGTACCCTGCAACACAGTGGAACATTCTAAGAAATTGAAAATTTATCTACAAAATAGACCTCTTGAATCATCTGAGACGTAACTTACCCTATTCTGATGACTTCAATGAATGTCAAGATAACAATGGCTGCGTTTCCATCCAAAAATAAAACTAGTTTGCAATTAGAAATAGTCCATTTCTCGATAATTTCACAAAATATATTTGCCGTCGCATTCAATATGACGTCATTGACAGCTGATTGGCTAGTTTGGTAGTGACGTCGAATGAGCTATGTTTGTGCTTCAGTGATCCAGCGAGCGAAAATGAGACAATCGGAGCCATATGACGAACAGCGCAAACATTGCGTTATATACTAGTCCACACATGGAATAGTTGCCTTCAATAATTGCTTGACAAATATCTGTTAAAAATATTTTTCCAAATAATAAGCTCATGGGAGTTTTTGACAAAGACTAAGATCGACTTTAAGGTAGAATTAACTATGGCAGGCTGTTCATGCCACTATTTTATCTCATCATTTACTCGCATCGGTTTCTTTAAAGGGAAAGTCCACCCCAGGATTTTTTTTAGCTGACGATATAGACCTAATAATACCATGAAGAATGATACAAGTCTCATTAAAATCCATGATCACATAACGAAGATATATCGACTTTTTTATCGAAAATCAGCCGCCCCCCAAATGCAAATGCGTTACATGGGCATGAAACGATCGCATTGTGACGTATGTTGCGAGCTGCCTTCTTATTTCGCAGACATTCACTTTCGCTCGCGGTACACTGTTATCGCACTGACACGACGAATCATGAATGAAAGCGAAAGTGAATGTCTGCGAAATAAGAAGGCAGCTCGCAACATACGTCACAATTTCGATACTATCGGTTATTTTTTGGCGATCGTTTCATGCCCATGTAACGCATTTGCATTTGGGGGGCGGCTGATTTTCGATAAAAAAGTCGATATATCTTCGTTATGTGATCATGGATTTTAATGAGACTTGTATCATTCTTCATGGTATTATTAGGTCTATATCGCCAGCTAAAGAAAATCCTGGGGTGGACTATCCCTTTAAAGGTACTATGTCCCATTTGCAGGTCAAAAAATGAAAAAGTTAAATTCCAACTGCATTTGAAAGATAATACTTATTTAGAACTTCCCTAAAAAAGGTGGGGCTTGAAAATGTCTTCAAGTGGGAAAATAATGGCTATTAGTTTTAAAACCGACTTTAGGGCTATAGAGCCCAAAAGTAATAGTCTTGATTTTCAGACAATTGTACCGAATGGTCATACGTTTTATGCTGCGCAAAGATTCAATCAGTTTAATCTTGGCCATCACAAGAAGGGGGTTATTGATGTAGACAAATGCTCATGTACCCTTTACAACTCTTTTCATGTATGTTATTACCAAAGAAAACAAAAGCCAGTCAGTCACTCAATAGTGTCTGACAGTGAAGTCTAGCAAGTTAACGGGTTTCCTTGCATAATTTGAATATGAGGACACTGCTAACGTTTAAATTTCACAGATAGGACATACATGACATATTCATAATTCCTGCAAAGTTCTACAGAATTTGAGGTTGGCTGCAAAAGGGACATAGTACCTTTAAGTGACTTGGTAACATTGTTGAAGGTTGATGAAAAAATTGCTTAATTTTTATATAACATGTTACTTACTATATTCCTTCTACTGTACTAACCCTCTGACATGAAAAAAATCCTGAAAAAGTTCTCAAACCACGAAGATATCTATGGTTTTCTTTGAAGGCGTTGATGTAAGACACCCTCTAACAGTGATTAACAGTAAATTCTCTCAACCATTTTTGAATTTTCCCAACCGTTTTTCCATGAAAAAAAGACATAAAACAGGCTATAAAAAATCTGTCAACACTTAAATGTCTGAAATGGAATGTACAGCCATTTTATTGCTTTGTGGCGATTTCCATTCACCTAAAATGTAATTAAATTATAATAATATAGTTGGGAGAATTAAGGAATCGATCAGATCAGTTTTTCCCAATTTGTACCATGAATAATGGTCCGTAGTCACTCAAATTGTCAGATTATCTTTAATTGTACATCTAGCATTGAAGTCACCACCTTAGCACCACTATCTCTCCATTTAAGGGACGTACCAATCATGGTGACAAATCTATAGAATTTACATTTTTTTAAGGTTCATTATTGTAGGAAAAAATATTATCTAAATATCATGATTGAGAGGACAATGGTGAGAGCAAATAATGGCATGAATGCAGCCTGCCATAGTTAAGTCCAACTTAAAGTCGATCTTAGTCTTTGGAGAATAGCGTTTAAGAGAGCCATAACTTAAGCCTTTCGACTTGCACTCATCAGAGTAAAACGCAAGAATGAAACAGAAAGCCGGAATCGATCAATATAAACGGAAGCTAAAACTTATATTGATCGATTTCGGCTGTCTGTTTCATTCTTGCGTTTTACTCTGATGAGTG
The DNA here is from genome assembly GCA_035222895.1 of Strongylocentrotus droebachiensis. Taxonomy (NCBI): domain Eukaryota; kingdom Metazoa; phylum Echinodermata; class Echinoidea; order Camarodonta; family Strongylocentrotidae; genus Strongylocentrotus; species Strongylocentrotus droebachiensis. The sequence continues at coordinate 49,265 of JAVYIG010011275.1, read as the reverse complement.
CAAGTCGAAAAGCTTAAGTTATGGCTCTCTTCAACGCTATTCTCCGATGTTGTAGTACTAATCATCTTTTCAATCTTAGTCTTAGGGCGTGTTTATGCTTCACTTTTTCTGGCCAGAATCAGGCATCTGTTACGCGTTTAGTTTAAAACACGGTTGCGTCCATGCTCACTTTTGTAGAATCACCGAAAAACGGCGATCACGAAAACGCCGATCGTAAACTCACAAAAAGATGCGTTTACAATTTGTAAACGCGTTTAAATGGGGTCAACGCACTGACCTCTAGTGGGTCTACGTAGCATGCACAGTGAAGGTTTGCGAATCCAGCTGGAAGACCAATTAAGGCCACACAGGGAGAATTGCCTGGAGGAGCCAGAGAAGTGAGCATAAACAGTACACCGTGGAACTGCGATTACGATGAGCGTTTACGATGAGCGTTACAAATCGCATATTCTGCCTTCAAAATTTAAGCTTAAACGCACCCTTAGTGAAACACCCCCATGTCTTCTGTAATTCGGTACAACAGCAGGTTTGCTACTTGGTGCTGGACAATCGTGGAAGGAACAGCGCAAGTTCACCCTCTCAGTCTTCCGTAGCCTCGGGGTTGGCAAGAAGAGCTACGAAGACACCGTCGCAGCCGAGATGGCCCAGCTAGGGAGGGCTATCAAAGAGACGAAAGGGTCCCCGTTTGACCCCAACGTCCTCGTTGGACAGGCAGTAGCCAACGTCATCTGCACTGTCATCTTCGGGACGCAGTACAAGTACGACGATTCAGAGTTCCAACACGTATGTCTAAGACCTCATTACTCTCATTATTACACTATTTCAAAGAAGTGCTTGGAAATGTTTGGTTCCAATATGAACATTCCAATCCAGTAGTCACTCTTTTGAGTTGTAACTTTAGATTTAACATTTACATTTACAAGAGGTCCAATAAACCTACAGGCCCCACGAGGCAAACAAAACAACAACAAAAATACATAAGGAAAGGTAATATAAAATGGTGGTCTTTGCTGTTGGTTCTATGGACCGTCAGTGTTATGGGTTTTTGATCTCGTTGGACTATAGACAAAATACATTCTTGATATTATTGGGCTTGTTTATTGATTTAAATATCCACTGTACTACTTACAGCTACTTGCGCCCTCTATATAGCAAACAATGCCTGATCGGTGACCATCGGTCCCCCATGGTCTCCTTTTTCTGATGTTAATTGAGAGCTTATTTGATGAGATAACCACCTGTCAGTTAACAAAGGAGGAAGGTCTGATCCCTCCTGGCCAAACTAGAGCAGCGGGGCTTTAATCAAGGAAAGTTAATTTTCAATCCTGACTGATTTTCATTCCAATGTTTTTTTTTAAGCTTCTTTACTTGATGAACTTCAACATGAGTCGATCGGGAGCAGGAGGCTGGTTGTTTTTTATTCCAATACCAGGGATGTCAAAGGTTCCCTTCGGAGTCATCAAGGCTATGATGACGAATGCTAAGGAATTCTATGCTTTCCTCGATGATCATATTGAAGCTCACCAAAAGAGTGGAGGGCCCGATATCCCCAAAGATTTCATCGACCAGTACTTGATTAAGTTGAGAGAAATGAAGGTAAAGATTTCAATGGACGCACCTGTAAACGTTTTCAGGACGTTGTGCAAATGTATTGCGAACGTTGTGTGTTTGCTGAGACTTGATTGAGGTCAATATACTCCCATATCGTCTCCATAGATCTTTATCAGGATTTCAAATATATCGTGAAATATTTTAATTCCACTTTGTAATGTGGTATTAATGTATTCAAAGGACAATCCCATCCTATTATTAAATAGATTTTAAAATTCAGAGGCGCAGATTGGTAAATATTTGACCGAAAAGAGTCCGACAAACAGCAATGGATTTATGAAAATGCATTACAGTGGGTATAATACGGATCCCTCTCTTCTTGTTTGCTAATTCTGGATAACTCGTAGACATGTTTGAGGTCTAAGATTATGTAGAACACTTTGGATGTAGCCATATGAAGTGTCTACGAATGCAGGGAGGTTAAACAAAAAAGATTCTTCAAGAAAAGGCGAAATATGCCGGGAAATTTCTGACAAGCCAGCAGAACTAACTGGAAGAGGGAAAGAGAGAGAGAGATATATATATAGAGAGAGGGGTACCAACACCTCGAATGAGGTAACAGGAAACATACAAGGTAGCTCACTAGGGTTGGGCAGGAGGGGGGGGGGGGGCACTGGACGGATATGCCTCCCCCCCCCCGTAATCCATCAGTTTAAAAAAAAACATAAAATAAATGCCTTTGATGTCGAAATTAAAGTAACAGATAATTTACATGTATGAGGGCATCGTGTTCAAACCAAACATGTTTGCCTCTTCTGCTCACCAGGGAACGGAATCTTCATTCAGCCACAATAGTCTTAAAGCCGTCATTTCTGACCTCTTCTTCGCCGGGATGGAGACAACCACCACCACGCTCAAGTGGTTTATCCTCTACATGATGGCCTACCCCGAGGTCCAGTCACGTGTTCAAGCCGAGATGGATCAGGTGGTTGGAAGAGAGCGGTTACCAGGGTTGGACGATCGAGAGAATCTTCCTTACACGTGTGCTGTGCTTATGGAGGTCAGTGGCGTATTGGCTTTAGTTTGCAGGCACAAACCCTGGTCAGTCGTAAAAGAGAGTCTGCACCATAAGACTACCATATGACATGTACTATAGCTGCTTCCTATATTGACACAACCAGTAGGTAGCTGGGCTAGGCTTCTCTCAAGGCACAATGATTTGTTGATAAAGTGTCAAATTAGGGTCTGTGCTTGCAGACTATATTGGCTTTGCCTTTGGAGAGGGAAAGATAATACGACGAATATTTGCGGTTGTCTGCTGTGTGTCTGTGTTTTGGAGAAATCCACAAAATGAAGATCGTAGGGCGGAGGTCCAAGAGACGGCACTTGCAGTATTGGTGTTGATAATAATACTTATCCTTGCTTATATAGAGCCTTACACTTACTTTATCAGAAGTCTCTAAGCGCTCTACAATAATGCAGCATAATTACCCTGGCTTTAGCAGTGCAGCTGTTACGCGCGCTGCGTTTCAAGGAATAAAATTCCTACCAGGTACCCATTCACCTCACCTGGGTGGAGTGTGGCAAATGTAGATCAATGTCTTGCCAAAGGACATTAGTGCAGCGGCGGGACTCGAACCGCGGACCTTGTGATCCTCCGGGGCATTGGCAGAATTTCATATATGGAACGTGTATGTTGCACCAAATGTTTCCAGATTATAGAATTCGCAAAATGATTTTAAAGAGAAGGTTGAGTTCTGGGAAGAGGTGAAAAATAATTTGTGAGCGTTATCATTCTTATTATGCAAGTGTAGAAGAACATCAGATAAGACATGTTCCCTGAAAAGCATGGCTGTTCAAATGCCTTCATATTCTAAATATGTCATGTAACATCGTAAAACTCCAGGGTAGGATTTTTACGCCACGTGTTCGTGTAGTCCCATATACATCTTTCTGTGTACAGTGTTTGTAACTTTACCAAGACTTGGCCAAATTTCTTATCATTTTGATGATTCCAGAACCTTGCAATACACACAAATTCTTATATGCTAGATGATCAACAACCTTTTCTGGTCGATTCCACACCGTTTCTTTCACAATGCAATCGCATGACCAGAACTCAACTTCATCTTTAAATAAAAAAATATTCATATCTAAATTCACCAATATATATTGTCAGTGACGGAGGCACAGCCATAACTATCTAAAAAAAAATGCCTCTGATTTTCCCACGTGGTAGTTTGATTAAAAGTTCATGAATTACACCAATGAAGAATTTTCTATTGATGTCGTATTTCTTTAAGGCCCAACGCAAGGGTGCTGTGGTTGCAATGGGGGTGCCCCACATGGCTGCTGCTGGCGTCACAATCAAAGGCTACAACATACCAAAGGGCACTATCATCTTCCCTAACATCTTGAACGTGTTGAACAACAAGAACTTCTGGGACGACTCTGACACCTTCACACCTGAGAGGTTTCTGAGTGAGGATGGGAAGTTGATCAAGAGAGAAGAGCTGATATTTTTCAGTACTGGTAAGCTCAGTGGGTGGTATTCCCGAAAGTGGACTAACTTTAGTCCATGGTTTAATCCTCCGACTTAGTATGGAATGACAAGTGCCCATATTAATATATTTTTGAATAATTTGATATGTCCCTAAATTACTATGATAACATAATAATATCCTAGTTATATTGTTGTTTATTAATTATGTTATTACATTTTATTCTAATTTAGTGACAGATTAAATTATTCAAAAACATTTTCATATGGACACTTGGCATTCCATACTTAGTCGGTGGATTAAACCATGGACTAAAGTTAGTCCGCTTTCGAGAATACCACCCAATATCTTTTATAATGGGCCTAATTATGAACATGTCATTGTGTATAATCGGAAATATTTGAATAAAAGTACGATATCGTACTTTTATTCAAATATTTCCGATTATTATACAGGACGTTGGAGGTGCTGGGTGTTGTATAATGTGTACATCTTCTATAATTACATTTGGGCTGCGAGATGGTGTTTATTTTATTTTCTTATGTACCTCGAATTACTTTTTGTTCAAATAATTATCACTATTAACAAGTGACAGCATTGATTCTTGTTCGCTCGCCAACTTTTTCGAAACTGGAGATTTCATATTCCGGCCAGAAATTCGGGGCCAAGTCGAAATTACGCCCTCTACGTCTTCATGGAAGTAAAACTACATTTTCTTCAATTCTGAACCGATGATCGTCACGATAATTTCCTTTTACCTTATTGATAACCCTTAGCTAATTTTGTTAATGCATTCCTATCTCATTACTGCCCACTGTTATACAATTTCCACACAACTGCGCCAGGAGTGTCATTTTTGACAGACATGGCGCATTATAAATGTTAACTATTATTATTGTTATTATGATTTCTAAAATTCTAATTTGTATTTTTTCAGGTCGCCGTGTTTGTCTCGGAGAGCAACTAGCCCGGATGGAGACGTTTCTAGGCTTCACCAGCCTCCTTCACCGATTCACGTTCAAGAAGCCAGTCAACTCACCACCATTGTCTTTTGAGGCAGTCCTGGGAGGCACAAGAAGCAGTTTACCCTACCTCACCTGCGCTATCCCAAGAGATCCCACTGAAAATGTTGCTTGATTGATTTGTATTAGTTCGCAGGCACAAACCCTGGTCAGTCGTAATTAAAAGAGAGTCTGCACTATAAGACTACCATGGGCCATATACTACAGCTGCTCCTGACACCTATATTAACACAACCAGTAGGTAGCTGTCTCATACCCAATTCCTATAGGTGAGAAGTATGATTTCATTATTGAAAGAAGCAGAGAAAGATGATGTTATTTTAGATATACCACAGTACGGTTTTTGCTATAGCGTAAACATAAGGAGATCTGCTTACCTCGTCCTTGTACAAGAACTGATTTATGTCATTTGATTGAAGAAAAAAAATATGTAGGCTATATTCAATATATATAGTTCTTTTATGATTTCATCATTAAAAACTTGTGGATTCGTTAAATTACTTTGGAGTTTTATACTGTACCTTTTCGGCTGACGCCCGCGCCGATGTTTGAATTTGAATTTGAATGTATTAACAACAACACATCACAATAATGACAGTACATATGAACAATCATACAATGCAAAAAAAAATAATACTGATACATGTATACATAACATAAGAGTAATGTCGATTGAACAGTAATGGTTTTAAAACGATATTTTTTAGACATACATCTGCATACCATTAAATGTACAAAAGATATATACTTAAATATGCATATTACTATGTTTAGGTGAAGTTGTTAATGGGAACTAGAAGTTAACACAAGTGCTAGTCGAGCCTAGTTCCATTCTTTGGCAAGTTTTTTTTCTGTTAATTTGTTTTTACATATGAATGTAAAACTTGTTTGTTTTGTATTTACATATATACAGCAAAATAATACAATATCATGTAACTTTTTTTCTTTACTAAAATGAAAAAATAAAAATAAAAAAGCTTAAGCGTAAAGCATTATAATGAAAGAAAACAAATCTTTGAAGAAATAAAATCATCAATGTGTTCATAAAAATGAAAAGGATGTATTAATAAAAATAATCATACACATGTACGTACATGCACAAATCCTGTAAAAGCTTAAGGCCGCTATAAGTGTATACATATATAAAAGGAAGACAAGTAATATAAAAGGAAAAAACGAAGAGGGTGGGATTGAGCCCATGTCATTTACATAGAAGGTAGGTGGAAAGATGTCTCCGAAAAGATAACCTTGATGTTTTTAATCTAATTTCATCTGGCAGATCATTCCACAGCTTTGTTCCTACAAACGAAATACAAAATTGCCCTTGCGTTGTCTTACATTTTGGTTGATAAAGTAAGCCACTTTCTTTTCTCCTAGTTGCATATCTATGCTGTATCATCTGACAATAATCCACTAAAGAGTGTGGTAAAAAACCTTTTACCAAATCGTACATAAATGTTGATACAAGAAGTTCATGAAGTTGAAAAATATTTAAAATGTTTAGACTTTGGAAAAGAGCTTTGGAGTCTGTTCTAAGTGGACTGAATGTAATTGCTCTCATTGCCATTTTTTTACTTAAATATATACAATTTAGATTACTTTTGTAAGTGCTCCCCCATACTTCTACTCCATAAGAGAGGTGAGGCTGTATAAAAGCCTTATATAATAACACAAGTATATTCTTGGGAACAAAATGTCTCAGTTTAAACAGAATACCTACTTTCTTTCTTATGCATTTGTTTATCGTCTGAATGTGTTCTTTCCATGAAAGGTGACAATCAATTTCAATTCCTACAAATGATGCAACAGATACCTCTTTAATATTTGATCTTGATATTCTCACAGATCCCTTTTTGTCTATTGATCTAGCTTTGGATTTCATAATCATATAGTTTGTTTTCTGTAAGTTAATTGTGACTTCATTTGCATTACACCATTCCTGCACCTTCATTAAATTTTCACTTACAATTTCTAAATCAATTTCTTTTTGTCTAGGATTAAAAGTATGAAAAAGATTTGAGTCATCAGCAAATAATCTGAAATTGAAAAAGTTTGTGGAGTTAGGTAAGTCATTTATATATAGTAAAAATAATGTTGGTCCAAGAACGGAGCCTTGAGGGACACCACATGTTATATTCAATTTCAAAGACATTTTGTCTTTATATTGTATAAACTGTGATCGTTTACACAAATAATCTTCAAACCATTGCAAGGCTAACCCCCGTATTCCATAGTGTGACATTTTTTTGAGGAGAATGCTGTGGTTTATAGTATCAAATGCCTTTTGAAAGTCAATAGAGATGCCAACTGTTGTTCTACCTTCATCAATGTATTTCAATAGTGTATTTGTCAGTCTCCATAACGTGATTAGTATACTTGTAAAGCCCGACGCATATTGGATGGGCTAGTCATCACAGTGCTTGAAGCGAGAGTACTCTACGAATTAGCCTCTTGTCGATGGCCCTCGCGTTGTTGGAGTCCGTAAATTCTTCACTTCGCTCGCCAGAATTTACGGACTCCAACAACGCGAGGGCCATCGACAAGAGGCTATCTACGAATGGGATAGAGAGCCAACCAGTTCAGAAATGGTCTCTAGTCGTGTGCCTGCTCCATTATTTTGCCTCTCTGGTTCGCAAGACATTCTATTTTATCCATCCTTGTAAATTTGTTTGAGTTTGCTGTAATAAACTCCTCAACTGTAATTCCTGCCTCTCGAGTGTTTATTCTCCCTGAATCTCGGCCATCCCTAACAACTAAACTTCAACATAATTTTAACGGCTTTATTTTGGGACTTTTACTTCCAATTGTCGAACAATATAAGTCGTCGTTACAATATGACGGAGAGAAAGAGAGAGAGAGAGAGAAATAAAAGGAGAGAGAGATTAAGTAGAAGAAAGAAACTGTGAGTAAAATAGATAAAGAGAGAAGGGGAGAGGGAGAGAAACGAGGAGAGAGGGTGAGATAAAAAGAGGAGAGAGAGGGCTTTGAGTCCATTTATGCAATTATAAATGACTGACCTCAATTTACTTTCCCTAAATGCTGTTGTTGCTGTGCAGTTGTTCCATGACGTACAGGTAATGAGAATGTATCCAAATAACATGAAGTGGTGTACTATTTTGAAACTTTAAACATCACTTGCCATTTTTTAATGTGAATTCTATTACTTCAATGTACATTAATTTTGTCTGAAAAAAAATCCTTTTTAATTTACGCAATGCTCGCTCCATTAATTTCCAAGATTACATATTCGCGCTTATATTTTTGAAAATATATGAGTTCCATGTATTTCGTACGAGCATTGCACATGAAAATCAATTGTCACTTGACATATAAAACATTAAACTAAAAACGAATACAGTGCAAAGTCCATATTTACCAACGAGGAATATTTTCATTCACTTGTGGAGAAAAACACACATAAGTTATGTGGCGTATAAGGTCATAGGCCATCGTAGGTTCCGCTACGTTGAATGATGTACGTGAACAAGACGAAATGGTACGATGCGTGTTAGGTATAATAATAATAATAATAATAATAATAGCCTAATAGTCCACTCCAAATTTTATTAAACCGAAACGGAAATTCTTTTTGCCCAATTGATCGTGAGCCCGGCAGCCACTGAGCAGCGCCAGATCGACGTTGCTCTATCCCACGGCACGCCTTTAGGGAAACAAATAAATATATGCGACACTTTCAAAAAATATATTTCACTCAAATGTATATATTCGACACTTTCAGAAAATATTTGACAAGTTTTATTTGACAAGAATTTTATTCGACATGAATTTCATTCGACACATTGTTCGTCAAAAATTGTATTTGTCAACAAATTTATTCGACAAAAATTTTATTCGACAAAATTTCATTCGACAAAAATTTCATTCAACACAAATTTCATTCGACAAAAATTTTATTCGACACAAATTTCATTCGATACAAATTTTATTCGACAAAATTTCATTCGACACAAATTTTATTCGACACAAATTTTATTCAACCAGAATACTTCACACAACTAAACCTGTACCGTGCACACCCGCGCAACAGGCGCGTTTACGATACGAAGACTATAGATCCACGTCGCGGCCTATAGCCTCTGGTCAATGAACAGTGGGTTTGGATTGTTTGAGGGTGATGAGAGATGAGAAGAGGGAGGGCAAAGTCATGTAGCCTGGATGGTTAGGGGCTTGTTGGGGGGGGGGGCGTTAAGGGGGTACAAATTAGTGTCTATTCCCTACTATGTTCATTTTTTCATTTACTATATAGATTGTTTTAGGGTGATACACATGAAGATGTGGGCATACTGATGTAGTCACCCCAGGTAAAGAGCTAGTGGATGGGGGGGGGGGGGGAGGTACGTGGAAACGAAGTAGGTAATATACACTCCTTTATATTACAATAACGCCACCCCCACCACCACCACTATCCCCTATCCATTCAATTCCAGTCTACATCACTATGCCCTCCCTCTTCTCATCATCCTCATGCAAACAATCCTACCCACTGTTAATAATTAATAAAGTAGGTAATATACTCATACATATACTGTATACATACTCTTTTGAAAGCAGGCCATTGAACTTCAATGCAATTCAATGTATGTCTCCACAAATGCCGAACATAGGAAAATACATAAAATCAAATACATACATGCAATAAAACGACTCCAAGTTATGTTTGAAATAGAAACAAATCAGCAAAGGTAGAAAGGGTAGTCGCACTACCCCCCCCCCCCCCCCATAATAATAACAAATTATACAATCAAAGGTAAATATAAAGTCAAATGATGAGGTGGTACCAATAACGAGAAAGAAGAGGGAGAAAATATCAAAGACGGGGGGGGGGGGGGGAGTGCTTCCGTGAATGTTTAAAAAAAATTAATGATGGCCTTACTTGAGTATAAGGAATAACCTTAACTTAGCCTCAATGAATACAATGGAGGACAATTTATATCAGGTGGAACATGACTCCATAACATATAGGCCAATTGAAGGCTTTCCGTTTTTGTAAGAAAGTCTTAGCTATACTTACATTTCTTGCCATAGAAGAGTTCTGTATAACTTAGGTCATCATAGACAGGTGGCAAGTTGTTACGTTTGTACTGGAACATGAATTGACCGAGCTGCATTAACATTAAAAATATTCATCCGTTTTAATAGGGGTGCAGTATGTGCACAACCCCCCCCCCCCCCCCACAAAAGTAGGTCTGTAGATTCAATAACCAGTGTGTCACTTTAACACCCGCACGTGCGTCTTATATACACATGTGCATGTAGAGCTGTTGACTGTATAGTTAGGAACTAGAAATAATAAAAACATTTCTTTTTTAAACATCACTTTATTGTTCAAACTTGCACAACAAAGGAGAAGATACAAATCCCCGGACAATTCCATTTTACTGGAAAATGCAGGGCATTAAAAGTACATACAGTGTATAATGTAATATAACATCAACAAAGCAAAAGTATAGGATAAATTGATGGCCTGCCTGAGCCAGCTAGCCCAGCTACATGTAGCTATGTAGCCGCGCTGCATGCCTAGACTACCTACATGCCGGTGCGTGGGTCCGACCAGAGGCTAGCCCATAGGAAAGTGAAAAGTATGCCGCAGACCTGCCGCAGACCGAAGTATGAGAGTATGCCGAAGAATGCGGCAGAAAGAAATTTTGCTGCAGACTTGCCGCATACAAGTATGCCACAGGAACAGTCTGCGGCAGATCTGCGGCAGGATGAAATTTTGCTGCAGACTTGCCGCATACTAGTATGACACAGGAACAGTATGCGGCAGATCTGCGGCAGGATATGAAACTTTGCTCCAGACTTGCCGCATAGGCGGCCATTTTGTAGGACATGCAGTACCATATGAGGTTGCAGGCTGAGCCCATGATCTTGTAAATTCCTGTGTTAATTAGCACTGTTAATTGTCTTTTTAGCTTCTGTCAAACCAAACAATTTGCTTCAAGTTCAACTGGTACCATAAGAGGAATTTATTACATAAGAGGAGACTGAGGAATTAACGGACTGTTTCAAACTTTTTTGTTGTGCCATATGTGATCTTATCTTCAGCCCCACTAACTCACTTTTTTGTTGTAACTACCCAAGACGAAAATCCAATTGAAACCAATTGAACACCAATTGAATTTTCAATTGGTTTCAATTGGTCTCAATAGGTTTTAATAGGTTTCAATGGGACTTTAATAGGACTTCAGATAGTTTCAATTGGTCCAGATTGTCCCTATTGGACCAATTGGGCCCATTGGCCCCATTGGCCTATGCCCCATTATACTTTAATGGGACCCCAATTGGCCTGAAGTTGGACTTCAATTGGTCCAATTGAAACCAATTGAAAACCTTTTAAAGTCTAATAGGGCCAATTGAAACCAATTGAAACCAATCATCTCATGCATATTCATTATTACTTTACACGTGTGACAATTACATTCACGTTTTAGCAATAGATATATTGATTATATGATTACTAACCAAGAAACAATATACATATTTAGTAGATATATGTGTACGAATAAACTTCAAATGATCTATGTGATGGAGTTCATACAATTGAAAATATAATATATACCTCATTGGTAATACCAATATATATTTGGTGATACCTAATTGGTAATATCGATATTGCCAATATCGATTATGAAGTATCAATCAGTTTATCACTGGTTCTTCTATATGCATACGTTATTGCCACGTACTGGATATGAAAGAGTATGCGGCAGGTCTGCAGCAGGTCTATATGAGATATGAATATTCATGATGAAGAGTCTGCGGCAGGTCTGCAGCAGACTCTTCATCATACTGAAAGAGTATGCGGCAGGTCTGCAGCAAGTCTGCGGCAGACCTGCCGCAGACTCTTCATTATACTGAAAGAGTATGCGGCAAGTCTGCAGCAAGTCTGCGGCAGACCTGCCGCAGACTCTTCATCATACTGAAAGAGTATGCGGCAAGTCTGCAGCAAGTCTGCAGCAGGTCTGCAGCAAGTCTGCGGCAGACCTGCCGCAGACTCTTCATCATACTGAAAGAGTATGCGGCAAGTCTGCAGCAAGTCTGCGGCAGGTTACTCTTCATCATACTGAAAGAGTATGCGGCAAGTCTGCAGCAAGTCTGCGGCAGACCTGCCGCAGACTCTTCATCATACTGAAAGAGTATGCGGCAAGTCTGCGGCAAGTCTGCGGCAAAACTAATTTGCATGTGAAAAAGATGACTGTCTGCGGCAGGTCTGCCGCAGGAGTATGCGGCAGGCTCATTTCTTTCCTATGGGAGGCCTTCCTAGTCTTCGTACCGTAAACGCGCCTGTTGTGTAGTTTGCAGGCACAAACCCTGGTCAGTCTTAAAAGAGAGTCTGCACTATAAGACTACCATAGGCCATGTACTATAGCTGCTCCTGACACACCCAGTAGGTAGCTGGGCTAGGCTTCTCTCAAGGCACAATTATTTTTTAATAAAGTGTTAAATTAGGGTCTGTGCTTGCAGACTACCTGTTGCGCGCGAGTGTACTACTGCACGGTTCAGGTGGTTGTGTAAAGCTTCGTAGTCAGGCTGATGATCATGGGCGCTGTTGTGCTGCTGCCACACCTCCACAATTATTAGCTGATAATGTTGTATCCAGAGTAATATTTCATTCAGAGACAGTGTCATGTGTTTTTACTAGTTGCTGTCAAGCTACTAGCCAATCTTCACATCATTTGGCCATTCTGCTTTGGAGTAAAATCAGTATGTTTTCTGCTCAAGTTTGGATTATCTGCATGCTGTACTTGATACACTGTCTTAGTACAGTGCATGTAGCTGAGAAGGCTGGCATTGTTATGCTAATATCACCATCAATGGATGAACCTATTCTGAGATCCTGGATGAATAGAGTGACCATGGATGAACGCACTCTGTCAATGTCTTGTGCTGTGAAGTCAAGTAGCAATATATCTCGTGTGTGCTATACTAGGCAAGCCTTGTACTCTCTTCGCCATAGCTATGGGACGGATCATCTTTCCCAAGATACTTATACTCGCATTAAGGAATTAGGTATAAGTCACATGAGAAGCAGGAGAGGTGGTCAGCATATTCGGAAAGGGACTGGCAATGACAAGGTACGCTTGTGTCCACATGAAAAGTATGTATGTACTCAAGAGAATGAAAGTTCAATTCCCGTGCTTATAAGCTCTTGTAGAAAACAAGTTTATTGCCACAATACAAAATCAAACTTGTATAACTTGGTGCCCGTTCAGAGGGAGGATTATGACAAACTCAATAACAAATTGCCAGCCATACTTCTAGCCAATTTAAGATCCCTGAACTCTAAACACGGCGATCTTATGGCAACAATGAGAGTTAATAAGACGCAAGTAGCTGTTATAACTGAAACTTGGCTAAACGACAACATTCCATCAAGTGCATTATCAATCCCTGGTTTTGACATGTATCGCAAAGATCGTAATGACCGTCAAGGTGGTGGAGTCGCCATCTACGTAAGCTCCGACTTCAAAGCCACACCTATCGAATCACACCTTGTTCCCAACCACCTAGAGCTACTATGGTTAAAGCTGGTTCTCAGTAAAACTCGTATTCTGTTTGTATGTGCTGTGTACTACCCTCCCCAGTCTCCGTTGAAAGATGAAATTATTGACAGCCTGCAGTTTATGGTTGATCATTTAAAGTCACAACATCCCGATGCGAAGTTCATGATTTTAGGTGACTTCAACGACCTTAACACTGCTCCTCTTCTTGACGAACTAGGGTTCCAACAAATCGTCTCGAAGCCCACCAGAGGTCATAACATCTTAGATAAAGTTTTCACTGACTCCTCTGATTTATACAAGAAACCTGTTGTAACCAGCCCCATTTCAACTAGTGACCATCGAACCATCATCATCGACCCCATTAATGTAATTCTTAATTCTGCGCCACGTAAGACGACAATTCGGCCTATGAGGGACTCCAACATCCGTACCTTCGGCCAGTGGCTCACATCGGAGGACTGGACTTGTCTCAACAAATGTCGTGATGCTGTTGAAATGGTAGAGTCCTTTGCCTCATCACTTCGAGCTCGCTACCTCCAGATCTTCCCACCAACATGCGTTAAACGTCGCCCTGATGATAAGCCCTGGATCACCAACCGAGTCCTTACGATCATCTCGCAACGTCAGAAAGCGTATCTGCTCGGTAATATCCCATTGTACAAAACCCTACGCAATACAGTTCGAAGAGAGATTGCTAAGTGCAAGCAAAATTTCTACTCCCGAAAAGTCAAGAATCTTAAGAAACAGCAACCGGGAAAGTGGCACCAGGAGATTCGTCACCTCGCGGGTCTCAAGAAGACTAGACCTACGTTACCCGAAAGTGACTTGGCCCCCGCAGATCAAGCTGAGAACATCAACAACCATTTCGCTTCAATCTGCTCGGCACTACCTCCTCTTGATCGCAATGCACTGCCAGCATTTCTTCCAGCCCCCCGACCACCTCCTGTAATTGAAGCTCACCAGGTCTATCAGAAGCTTAGGAATATCAACCCCTCTAAGGCTTCGTACAAGGATGACCTTCCGGCAAGACTCATCCGAGAATTTGCACCTGAACTAGCTGATCCTCTTGCTCGTATATTTAATGAGTGCCTACAATCCGGCGTTTTCCCCGACCAGTGGAAGCTATCCAACATAGTGCCCATTCCCAAGGTGAAACCATGCCAGTCTTTTGACCAATTACGACCGATTTCTCTAACACCTATCTTTGCTAAGATCTTTGAAACCTTCCTTTCAAGTTGGATTACCCGTGACATCAGTCACAAGTTAGACAGTCAACAGTATGGAAATATTAGGAACTCATCGACCACTCACTACCTTGTGAGTCTTGTGGACACTATCTTAAAAGGAACTGATAAGCCTGGCCATGTTGCATCACTATGTGCCATTGATTATGCCAAAGCCTTCGATCATATTGATCACAATGTTGTTGTTAGGAAACTTATCCAACTTGGTGTAGACCTATCACTTATTCCAGTCATTTGTAGTTACCTTGAATGTAGATCACACTGTGTTCGTATCGGCCCTATTGTCTCGAATTTCTCTAATGTGACATGTGGAGCCCCTCAAGGCAGTAGCCTCGGCCCGGTCCTTTTCTTAGTCATGATTAATGATGCTGCCTCTGATACACAACTAAGATGGAAATATGTAGATGATCTCACAATTGCAGAAGTTAGGAAACATTCCCAACCTTCTAACATCCAATCAGTAATCAACAACCTCTCTACTTGGTCTACTGATAATAACATGACCCCTAAACCTGAGAAATGTAAGATAATGAATGTTTCATTCCTGAAAAGACCTACTGTATTTCCGAACTTTCACCTTGGTGCAAGCAATCTTGAATGTGTAGATACTCTCAAACTATTGGGTGTTATTGTACAAGCAAACATGAAATGGGACATGCAAACTACTCATATGACTAGCGTAGCTGCCAAACGAATATATATGCTATGTATACTCAACAAGTACAAAGCCCCTGTCGGCGACTTGCTATCGGTCTACCTGATGTATATCAGGCCAATACTGGAATATGCCTCCCCGGTGTGGTCTCCAGCTCTCACAGTACAGCAATCTAACCAAATTGAGCGCATACAAAAACGTGCGTGTAGAATTATCATTGGCTACCACAATTACACAGACTATGCAAATGCTCTTGAGTTGCTTAACATCATATCACTTGAGCACCGTCGAAAACAATTATTTGAGAAGTTTGCTAAGTCCATCATAAGCTCTAGGCACAGTTCGATGCTCCCACCTCTCCGAAGCACCCTACCTAATTATCGTCCCCTAAGATCGAAGGATGGGTTTCTAGAACCGACGTGTCGTACCCAACGCTATGAAAAGTCTCCTCTACCCCAAGTCATTAAGACTCTCAATAACCTAATGTGAATTCCAAAAAATTGAATTGTATTTATGTACCGGTACTCTTTAGATCTGAAACAACGTGCAATACTTCATTAAAGCTGTATTTTCTGATATATGATTCATAATATTGAAGATATGCGGGTTTTCCCATTAATAGAGGTGTCAACTTTTCCAGAACAATTAGCTTCACATGTTGTGAATCTTTAGACCTGATACATGTACAAGGTGCAATATTCTATTATAGCCGTATTTTCTGATTGGTTAAATTGAAGAAACGCGGGTTTTCCATTAATTAATAGAGGTGTCAACTTAGCAATTAGCTTCACATGTTGTGACTCTTTAAAACCACTATCAGGTGCAATACTTTATTATAACTGTATTTTTTTTATCCAGAATATTGAAGAAATGCGGGTTTTTCCATTAATTAATAGAGGTGTCAACTCTTGAACATGTTTTGCACAACATTGTCGGGAAGGGTATTGATTATATTTCCCTATTTATTGCCAAATTGCCTGTACATTCTAGCTACTCTAAATGTCTTGAAAATGCTGAAATGTTGGCCATCATGGGCAGGCACACCGTGGCCTTCGGAGCGGACGCGACGATGCGTTGCAGGCCAATCCATTGTTGTCTTCTTTGAACGCTTCGGTGCGCCTTCTCCTGTGTAGATGTGTATAAGAAATGTATTAATGTTTTAATGGCATGCTACGTTTATCTACCTTGTTTCTTATTTTGCCTTTTAAAGATCTCTCCTCTCTCTCTCTATCTCTCTCTCTCTCTCCCTCTCCAGTCTCTCTTTTTCTCTCCTCCCTCTCTCTCTCTCTCTTCTATCCCCTTCTCTCTCCCCTCTTTTCTCTCCCTTCTCTCTCTCCTCTCTCCACTCTCCTCTCTCTCTTTCTATACCTCACTCTCTCCCTGTCTCTCTTCTCTCTCTCTTTTCTCTCTTTCTACTTTCCTCTCTTTTCCTCTCTCTTCCTCCCTTTCCCTCTACCTTCTTTATTTTTCTTCCTACCCTCCCCTTTCTTGTCCCTCTCTTTCTCTCTCACCACTTTTTCCTCTCTCTCTCTCTCTCTCTTTAGTCATTTATCTTCTTTTTGATTTCCTTGTCATATCTCGCCTTGGTCTAGCCACATCTAGCCAGCCGTTGTATATTGCATTGTTACCATATTTTCATGTGTGTGAAACAATATGTTCTTCTTAAGTGTATATTTGTTGGTTCAACTTTGTTAAGACTATTCAATTTCATTGTAAATCAGCCATTATGAGTTCCTGAACTTTACGTGTTGATGTTTTTAAACCGAATAAATAAATAAATAAATAAATAAATGTATTCTGGTTGAATAAAATTTGTGTCGAATAAAATTTGTGTCGAATGAAATTTTTGAGACGAATACTTTTTCGTGGCATGCATTATGTATGGAACGCCGAATAGCTCCTTTGTTGAATACATCTTTTTCATTAAATACCTTTATTGTCAAATAAAAAGTAAAATAATTCCTTGGAATAATATTTTTGTAGAACAAATCAAAAATGTGCCAAAAAAGATTTTGTCGAACAAAATTTTTGTCGAATGAAATTTTTGTCGAATGAAATTTTGTCGAATAAAAATTTTTGTCGAATAAATTTGTTGACAAATACAATTTTTGACGAACAATGTGTCGAATGAAATTCATGTCGAATAAAATTCTTGCCAAATAAAACTTGTCAAATATTTTCTGAAAGTGTCGAATATATACATTTGAGTGAAATATATTTTTTGAAAGTGTCGCATATATTTATTTGTTTCCCTAAAGGCGTGCCATAGGTAGCATTTAAATTAATGTTGACTTAATACAAGAAACACCCGCCGGTTCTAGTCTGTCATGGGTAAAGCGATAAGAAACATATCGAAGAGATTATAATCATAAAATACAGACATACAAAGAATGTAGAAAGATGGAAAGAAACCGAAAAACATTCTTTTCATTAAACAAATTCTATGATTTTATGTTTATGATATTAGTTTCAACAAGTATTTGTATATATTGATTTACTTCTACAGTTGTCAACTGATCCCTTCAGCCCGAGCTTCTGGTCTGTTTGTTTTATTTTTTTATGAAATTTGTAAAAAGTGAATAAGTCCCCCACCCCCAAGCACTGAGCTCTATTTAGATTGAGGAAAGTCTCATATGATTTGTAACTATATCGAAGTTTTAATGGCTTAGATAGTTGATTGATGGAGCTAATTTGGTTAATGGCATTTTCTTATTTGGCGGGATGTTTCCATGACGAGGCCGAAGACTACAAGCGCCTATAATCAATAATACAGTCCAAATATCCGCTGCAGGAATGAGAAAATGTTCGTATGGTACTGGGTCTCATGACAATCATACACCTTTATTATGTTTATCCACAAACTGACAAGTTCTGTTTTATTGGTTTATAATGTCAGTCATGCACTGACAGGCGGTCGTGTCGATAAACCAATTGTAAGCTTACATTCGCGAGATACATACAAATTATTATTGATCAGGATAAATTTGAGGCTGTGAGAAAGCAAGGATATCTTTGCTTTGGATGGAGCTGTGTTTGCGCTTCTCTGTCGGAAGGAGGGAGGCCTGGCATTATGACAATGTTTTGCCAAAATTATGTCAGCCTTTCCTATGGCATGTTGATCGAAGACAAGCCTCGTTGTGAAATTTATATTTATTTATTTATTTATATATTTTTGTATTAAAACATCTTTTAACAGGATAACATTGTTCAGCTCGCAGGCTGTTTTACATAATGGTCCTGTATAAGGATGGAAAATACAAATTCAAGAACTGACAATAAGAGTAGTTACAAAAAAAATAGCAGTTTTATACAAATGGTAAAAAAACGAAAACAACACAAATAGGAAAAATAAGATTAGGGAAAAACGAAAAGAGGAGAAAAAAAGATAAAATAATGCAATATGACATTTACATTATGACATTTTACATTAGAATTATATATAACAATGAAGTTAATAAACATTTCATGTCGAGATTAAGCCCAATGAAATGTAAATATGGTTTATATTGCATAATTATAAAAGATAAACATCAAATTTAGGACGTAATGCAGGTATATGAAGTTTGTAGGTAATTGGGATAGCAATCATTTTAGTTATTGCATATAATGTTGAGGTAGTGAGGGGAAACGGCAGTGAACAAATTTTATCGATTAAACTTGGATATCATTTGGAAGCGTTATTCCAATTAACCGCTCCAGCATACTTAAAAGATTGTTTGAATAAGGTCACGTTGGGTTTTGGCAATTAAAGAGAAGGTTGAGTTCTGGGAAGAGGTGGCAAATTTTTGTATTGAGTGTTATCATTGTTATTACGCAAGTGTGGAATAACATCAGATCAAACATGTTCCCTGAAAAGCACGGCTCTTCAAATGCCTTCATATTCTAAATATGTCATGTAACATCGTAAAAATCCGGGGTAGGATTTTTTACGCCACGTGTTCGTGTAGTCCCATATACATCTGTGTACAGTGTTTGTAACTTTACGAAGACTTGGCCAAATTTCTTATCATTTTGATGATTCCAGAACCTTGCAATACACACAAATACTTAAATGCTAGATGATCAACCTTTTCTGATCGATTCCACACCGTTTCTTTCACAATGTAATCGCATGACCAGAACTCAACTTCATCTATAAAGAGAGTTTGAATTTCTTGTATTTAGGCCTTGGCGGTCGAAATACATTTCTATTTCGTTTGATAAACGAGGTGAAGCAATGACCCTTATACATTTAAACATAAACATAGCCAGAAAATAATCACGGCGCTGATCAATAGTTTGCCAGGACAGTTTTTTTATCAATGTGTTGTCGCTTGCAAGTTCATAGTCAGAGATACCAGTTGCATATCTAGAGCTCTTTTCTGTAATCTCTGAAGGGGCAGCTTGTAGCTGGCTGGGCAATTTCCCCATACAGATATTGCATAGTCTATACAGGGTTGGATTGCACACTAATAAAGAGTGTTCAATAGCTCTGGGATTAAGCATTTAATCAGCTTTCCTAGAGAATAGACTTTATAGGCAATATATTTACATAAGACTCTTAAATATACATTCCACTTCAAATTTTCATCAATCACTATAATACCTAAATATCTTATAGATTTTACCTGTTCGATCAGCTCATCTTTTATGAATATATTTAATATGTCAGAGGATCTTAATTTTATTAGCATTGTTTTGGTTTTACAATGTGTTAATGCGTAATCGATTTTGTTTATACCAATTATTCAGCGCATTAATATCTTTTTGTAATTTATATGTAACATCATCTAGCTTACTATCTGCAACAATGACTACAACATCATCAGCAAATATGTTGCAGACGCCTTCAGTTATGAATTCAGATATATCATTTATGAATATAAGAAACAAAATGGGGGCCAGGACACTGCCTTGTGGTTCTCCGATAGAAAGCTCTCTTGTATCAGGTAGTTTTCCTTTGGAGTATACCACTTGCTTCCTATTACTTAAGTAGTTTTTGAACCATATGAGCCTGTTTAAACAAAAAAGGAATGAAATTGGAATGATTGCATTACAGTTATAAGGATGAGGAATTCGGGCATCTTGCTGCCGAATGTAAGGATGTTCTACCCCTCACTGCACGAGTATGAATATATTTCGGGCATTTCGGTCCATGAAACCAACATATTTCAAAACATTTGCAACCGAGCAAAGCATGTCAGGAATAAATGACACTTTTATCGGATGAAAATGTTAATTGGTCATCAAAGTATTCTATACAAGATACATAAATGTAAGATAGATGGTTGCTTGACTATCGGATGGGGGTGGACAAACTACCCGCCTCATTATGTCTGTCATCATTATCATCATCACCATAATCATCATTATCAAGGTCATCATCATCATAATCAAAATTGTAATCATCACCATCATCATCATTATAATCATCAAGATGATCGTGATCATCATAATCATCATCATAATCACCAACATCACTATCGTAATAATTATCATCTTAATAATAATAATGAACATCATGATCATCTCTATCGTCGACCATCAAGATCATCTACATGATGCGCCCAGTCGTGTAATTGTAATCAAATCTTTGAAGAAAAAAATCCCAGGTCTACGTTATCTCATTTTTCCGTTAATCACTGGCTGAATTCCAAAACTTCATCCTTAATACTTACCAGAATGCGCTGGCGGCACGTACTTTTGTATTAGGATAATTGCATTTGTGAAGACCATGAGGCAACTTTTGTTAAACGATATTAAAATGATATGAAATTTTCAATACGCCATCTGCCATGTCGGTTAAAGTGAAGTTGCCATTAAACTTTAAACCAACAGAACTTTGTTATTCTTTGCTCATTTTTCCTGGTTGAGGTGTCATATGAAAGGGCAGAAAATGACCTTTCTAAAAATGTGATTTTCCCTTTGAAATTCGGATACCGCCCTTAAAATGACTTTTTAGTTTTCTCTCTTCAAATTGTTTTTCATCACTCATGCGTGGAATATGCATCATATGAGTTGCATCAAATGAAAGAGGGGGATGTAAGCTTTACAAATAATTATGTGTCATGTATTAATAATAATTATGATTAAGTTATGATAAAACATCGATAATTCTCGGTTTCGTTTTTTCTGGGACGCACTGTATAACACGGAAAAGGAAAATAGAACATGGGGTAAACGATGAATAGTTTCTCTATCATTTTTTATCGATATGTACTGTAGCTCAAATAAACCAACCCCTGTTGAATAAAGCTCATAGGTCAACAATGCTGAACAGAAGAATCGAAGGAGATATTATCCATTGTCTCACATAAATATAATGAGTTTAGCTGTTCATTTATGTAGTCTACAGTGTCGATGTTTGCACTCTCGCAAACAATGCCTCCTATTCATCCAAGCGTGTATACATACCACACAAAAATTATACCAAAGGATTTGGGATAAAACACACTTTCATAACTTGTATAATAATTTACTGTTCATAGATGATTTTTCAAATAATTAGCAATTTTCTAGGTGTATTTTGTTTTGACTCACACGGTATCAATAGTTCAGACGTGTATTATTTGAATGAATATATTATTTTATTATATAATATTTATCCACTACTTTGTAAGACTACACAGCAGAAGTTGTGGTTGCGGTTCATGAAATTATCGGCACCGGCGTTTTCTGAGCTTTTTCAATACATCGATCTGCATGTTCTACAACATAGAATCTTCACGACGGTGTCTCGGATGAGGGGCTGGGCAATCGCATATGCCAAAGGGTTGACCAAGCTGTTGCTGTATGAAATCCAATGAGTTACCTCTAATAGATTTACGTCACCTCTGATAGCATCGTAGAAATCAGCAGAAATAGAATAGACAATGACCACTCCAGCAATCGGCAACCAGGTCACAACGAAGGCAAGGATGATGAAGGTTAAAGTCCGCATTGCTTTTCGACTCTATGTAGTAGATTTTCTCTTAAATCTCTCACACATGGTGTTTCTGAATATTCCTACCCTGTAATCAACTGCCTCCACTGATCGGTCTTCGCTTTCGCTCTTTGATTGGGTCTCTACTGAACCTGGTTTATTGTTTCGAAGGCGATTATTTTCCTTGGCCCTTTCAGATGATTTTGTAACGCTTAATGAAACGCTTGATATTACAACTGCTTCTTCAGTATTAACGAACATGATATCCGTTCGGTCACATTTGTCTTGTGGGGGTTCATCAAATGCATCTTTATCATTTCCTTGAATATTAGAACGTCTATTGTTTTTCCGCCGATGTGTTATTCTTCCATGTCCTTCCAATCGTTCTTTCTTCAAATGAGAAGCGATACGCTTACTATAAACAGATTTCACCCGGAAGTAAATACGCAAGTAAAACCCATTTATGAGTAGAAATGGTAAAACAAATCTTAGGACGAACACAAGTACACTTGCCGCTTTAGTTTGAGTGTACTTTGGTATTAAGAATACCGAATCTAATTTGGCGTCATTTGAGTTGATGAGCGTCCAAGCACAGGTTACCATCATCCATATTCCAAATGATAAGATCCATGTCAAGATGTTTACCAATGTTGCCTTGTTGATGCTTCTTCTTTGGAAATGCTTAATGGGATAGAACGTGGCTATGTAACGATCCATACAAATGACTACCACACCACATACATAAACACTGAGAATGGAGTTCTGAAATCCAACAAACAAAATACTCGACACTTCACCGAAGTGCCATCCGTTGTAGAGATGAACTGTCGCACGAAACGGCATGCAGGCGAGTCCCACGACAAGGTCAGCAATGCCCTAGTAGTTTTGTGTGTTGCGAAAATATATTTTTTCCCTATTTTTTCCCTATTTTTTCCCTATTTTCTGGAAATAAAGACTATTTTTTCCCTATTTCCTTCAAGAAAATAGGAAAAAATAGGGCTATTTTTTTCCTATTTTCAAGTACAAACTATTTTTTCCCTATTTTTTTCACCTATATTTTTTTTCAGACTATTTTTTTCCTATTTCCTATAAGAAAACAGGAAAAAAATAGTCCTATTTTTTTCCTATTTTCAAGCACAAACTATTTTTTCCCCATTTTTTTCACCTTCAGCTTTTGTGGACTATTTTATTCCTATTTTTTTTAAAGAAAATAGGAAAAAAATATTTCTATTTTTTCCTATTTTCGAGTACCAAACTATTTTTTCACCTTCATCTTTTTCAGACTATTTTTTTCCTATTTTCTCCAAAAAAATATGAAAAAAATAGGACTATTTTTTCCCTATTTTTTCATCTTAATCTTTTTCAGACTATTTTTTCCCTATTTTTTCACCTTAATCTTTTCCGGACTATTTTTTCCCTATTTTTTCACCTTTATCTTTTTCAGACTTCTTTTTACCTATTTGCGAGTACTATTTTCTTCCTATTTTTTGCACTTACATTTTGTATGACATGATACAAATTTGTAAACTATTTTTTGTCTATTTTCTAAACTTGCATATTTTCATTGTTTATGACTGGCATCCTATTAAAAATGCCCGCTTCTCCTGCCATTATCTCTGTTGTTCATTTTGCGACTTATTGGTGGTTTTTAGCTGTGGGGTCACATATTGAATAGTGAGCTCAAAGATAACATTAAATAAACAATGTGTAAAAAGAAAATGTACGAAATTTCAATTTTGTTCCTTTATTAATATTCTTGATTTTATTTACAAAACTATAGTAGTGACTATATTGCACTCAAAGATAACCATACATAAACCATGTGTAAAAAGAAAATGTACACATAGAAATTTCAAAAAAAAATTCTCCTTTATTAAAAGAAAAAAAAGCATTCGATCGAGATATTCCCGTTCTATGTGTGAGTAAAGTTTCAACGTAGAGGACAGTACGCAAGTACGTAATTTGAAAATTACCCGTTATTTTTTTTCCCCACTGGCACTGCTGTGCGCATCGGACTTTTGCTGATTTTCGTTCATCAAACGTCTCCAAATCACACCAAAATGTCTTCCAGCAATTATTCTAGCGATGAAATTTCATCAAGAGATAGTGACTCCTCATACTCCGATGCCTCCTTATCCAATTTTAGTGATTCTTCCCAAGAAAATGAGCCCGACAAATTTTCAAAATATTACTAGACTAGTCCCACTCGTAGAGAAACGAATTTGTTGTCGAATGACTGACCATCGACGAGCGGAACTGGCCCCAGAAAACAGCTGAAAAGGTACGTTTATTTCTGAAACTTAATTATATTATGATATATATATTTTTATTGTGTCTGTTGTTGAATATAATGCTACTTCATAGACATAGTAGGCTTATAGAATGTTCTTTTACGTATCAATATTCCCATGTAGTGCTGAGTGAAGTGTAGTGAATCCCCAAGTGCAGTGTAGTGTCTGTGTGTTAGTGAATGAGTGAATGTAAACAAACGTGATTACAATAAATCCACGTAGAAATTTCAGATTTTTTACCATTACTACGTCTGTCAATTATATTGCCTTGCATGATATAATGTTTTGATGTGGTTTTAGGCTAAATTGTATCTCAAAATATTTTTCTAGGAATCGGAAAACACAACCTGCTAAAGCACCACGCAAGAAGAAGAGCAAGTCTTCCAAGTCCGAGAGTGTGTCTGCGAGGTATGTCCTTACTAAGTAGAAATCTAAATCTATTGTTGATAATTTGTTTGGGTATATTTATTTCATGTTTGTTAGTTAAGATCTGACATCAAAATATTAGAGTAGTTTACCTCATCATTATGCTAGAACAATAATTTGCAGGTGGCACAAGTTCTACCTAGATCTACATTATTTTTCTCTTTCCTTTTTATTTCTTTCTTCAAAAAATTGTTCCTTTACTATTTTCTTTTCTGTGTTTTATGTTTTATTTTATGTATGTTCACCCGATATATCTAAGAATAAAATAACTCTAATTAATTGCCTACCTGAGTGGTTTACATTTCATGCACCTTGACAGCTCTTTGATGACTCCGTTGTTCCACCATCCGTTCGTCGTCAGCCTGGCATCTTTTTTGCTATCATACTTTTGTACACTCATGTTCTGTGCCTTTGAATTTTTCATTATGAAAGACATAAATACTTGTACTAAGTATTAATTGCATGTTCATAAATGTACCAATGCATGATTATTCTAACCCCTAACTCACATTTCATGTATATCTTTACAGATCCATTGAAACTAATCAAGCTACAATGTACATGTAACGTACAACCACCATTTGATTAGATGCCTGTGAACAGCAAGACCAACATCTGTATCCTTTACATTAGTATTTGTTTCCATTTTATTATGTAATTCTTATGTCTAATCATTGAGATTCATAGGCAAGTACAACATGTATGTGTACACAATGAGTGCCTGCATATTGTGAAGATAAAGGACCATAAGACCATTACTTATGATACATGGTAATGATGGTATACTTTGTAAAACTATTTGAAAATAGTAGCATGTAAGTCTGTCATTTTCTTGTTTATATATATCTCAATGACATGACATGTCATTGATTTTGTAGTAAGTGTTTCTAGATTATGAGGATTAAAAGGCCCGATTGTATTAAGATTTTGACAGTTCAATTGAGATTGAGAAAATTATGTAACATGTCAACTGTACTATAAAGCATGCATGCATTGTTGAAAAATCTGTTTTATGATTTATTTTATTTTGTTATCTTTGTAAATAACGAGAAAAAAATATTATTTGTCATGATTTTCTTGAGGTTTGAAAATGTTATTACATTATTAAGAGCACTTTGTAATATTAAATTGTAATAAAAGAGACAGAAAACAACACTCTCATGTCCAGAATACTGCTTTATTTGGTTACTAGTGAGGGAGAGAGCTTGTGATCGCCTGGCATATCCGCATCGGCTCAGTAATAGTCCTGAAACTCACCTGAATACTTTATTTGAACAAAAATAGAAAGCTACATTCTAGGTGGATGATATTCTTTAAGGCGGAGGCATATAGGAGACGCAGTCGCATTTGTCTTTTTTTTTTTTTTAGAGTATAATCATAGCAAACCATGAACAACTCTATTACTACAACATGTACACTACAGTACTTAACCAAAGATTGTAAATAACAGTTAAGTTCTTTTATTTATTTGCTTATATGAACACACATACTATACTAAACTCATGTCATTGTGTTTACCTCTCGAAAATAAAGTACATGTATTTTATTTGACACATTCCCTTTTATTCTTTTTGTTTGTTACAGTCCACTGCCATTATAACGAGGTGCTCGGGACCAAGCCAATTTCCTTGTTAAAATGAAATCATGTTATACTCAAGTTACTGAACACATTGGTTTGTTTAAAATTGGGACTGATGAGAATTGCCTGATAATAAAATCTTGGTGTATCCATGTTTGTTATAATAGGAGTGGACTGTATAACATTTTCCATATACCCATTGACTATTTTAAATGTTCTACTGAATGGATTGGACTGAAAGGATGAAGTGAATTTGGCAAACTGAGTAGGTGCATCAATGCAGAGAAAAGAGCTGTAGGAGTAGGGTGACTATTCTACAGTGGAAACTTTTGACAATGAGGTCATGTGCAACCAAGAAATCTTAACCCCCAAAAGCTGGTAAATTACCTTGTCATTTCAGGTATAACTGATCTCTTTATATCAAGTTTGCACTGTATGATTTAGTTGAATGTACAGAGTCGTTGACTGGATGTGTGAGATGGTAGTGCTTGAGAAATCCATGAAAGTAAAGGATGAGTGATCCCCCCCCCCCCTATTTCCTTACTATTTTTGTTCCTATTTTCTTACTATTTTCCCCTATTTTCTTACTATATTTTTCCTATTTTCTTACTATTTTTTTCCTATTTCCTTACTATTTTTTTCCTATTTTCTTACTATTTTTCCCTATTTTCTTACTAATTTTTTCCTATTTTTTTCCTATTTTCTTACTATTTTCTTACTATTTTTCCCTATTTTCTTACTATTTTCTTACTATTTTTCCCTATTTTCTTACTATTTTTTTCCTATTTTCTTACTATTTCTTTTACTATTTCCTTACTATTTTTTTCCTATTTCTTACTATTTTTCCCTATTTTCTTACTATTTTTTCCTATTTTCTTACTATTTTTTTCCTATTTTCTCACTATTTTTTTCCTATTTCCTCACTATTTTTCACTGTTCACTAAGCACCTAGTTATCACTATTTTTTTACTATTTTCTTCACTTTTTTCTACACTATTTTTTCCCTATTTATTTCCTATTTTCTTACTATTTTTCCCTATTTTCTTACTATTTTTTCCTATTTTCTTACTATTTTTTTCCTATTTTCTCACTATTTTTTTCCTATTTCCTCACTATTTTTCACTGTTCACTAAGCACCTAGTTATCACTATTTTTTTACTATTTTCTTCACTTTTTCCAAAAATATTTTTTCCCTATTTTTTCCTTTTAAAAAAATAGGGAAAAAATAGAAAAAAAATATATTTTCGGGACTATTTTTTCCCTGTTTTTCCCCTATTTTTTCCTATTTTTTTACGACTGGGGTGGTGATGTTTAAAATGTACCAGTTTGTGTAAGTTCGTAGTGACTTCTCAACGTAGAAGGCTGCCAGGATAAGTGCGTTGGCGAAGACAGTTAGACCAGACAGAAGCAGTGAGATACAGAAAACCACAGTGAAATGAGGATCCTGAATGTCATGCACCATGCTTCCCGACAAATTGTCAGAAGTATTCAATATTTCATCCGGAAAGCTGAGGTTTCCATCAATCTCCATAATAACGTGAAGAAGTTCGATGCTGTGACTTCTGTGCAGTATCCCACCCAAAAGAAAGATAGCAAAAATGTTGTTAAAATTTACTTGTAGTGTCAGGCGTTCATGGATAGCGAATGTTTATGAATATATACCACACTCTCAAAGATGAAGTAGAGGAAAGTTCTTTCAATTCGGCGTCAGAGTAATGAATATGTATAAGCAGTCGAAAGCAAAATATCTAGCCTTGGATCAAGTTGGAACACGAGCAGGTAAGAAAGAGTGCGTGACCGTGTCCGTATACGGGCGTCTACTCTGGCATAATAAGCCGGATTTAAGCTTGCGAGGGGGTTATAGGGATCAATCCCTCCCACACGCGCCAAATTTCTGTCCCTCTCTCTTTCTCTCTCTCTCTTTGTCTTTCTTTCCGTCTTTTTGCGTGTGTGTCTCTCTCTGTCCCCCTCTCTGTCTCTCTCTGTCTCTCTCTATCTCTTTCTCTCACTCTATGCTCCCACTCTCTCTCTCTGTTTAAGATTTCAGTGGTCACAAATTATTCAGATAAGAGATTTGATAAAATGACTGTCATTTCAATGACATAAAACAATACAAAGACCAATGATGATGAAAAGTACAAAACAAATACATTCAAGATTGTAATTGTGATGAAAGATGACATAAATATTGATAATACACATTCTATAAATAGATCAGAAGAAGGAAAGGTTCAATAAATAATAAAGAAATTATTTAAGCTGCAAAAAAATTAGAACATAAGGAAACTGAATTCCTTTAATAGTGATGGTATTCGATAAGGAATGCAAATAAAGTGAAAGCTACCTTCAAGTTGTAATTGAAACTTCCCCCAAAATGCTATGATGTGGTACATAAATGATTTAGTTTGAAACCCCCCCCCCCCCCCCTAGTACCTGCTGCCCCTAAGATGCACAACACTATAACATCTGCAAAGACTTATGGTTTCGTCAAGGAAAATATACATTGATTCATAATGTATTAAAATGAAAATAACTAAATACTTCATTTTTAAAGAGAGATTAGACACCCCCCAAGTAACAAATGCACTCTACTAGACTACTATTTTGTATTATATACCTCACTTAAGAAATCCAGCCATCTGATTGGTCGAAATTGGAGTCGTAATTGGAGTCGTTTTAGCCATTCCCTTAGAGAAACGAAAAATGCCGATACCGGTTAATAGTAGGTATAGCACACCAAAAATAAGTACAACACATGTTATTTGATCATTGCAAATGATCAAGCTTTATGAAAGCTTCAAAAAACAAAAAAAAAGAATTGAAATCGGTCAATGCGTTGTGATTTTATACCATTTTTTTGATATCGCAAAATTACCGAAAAACCTGCCAGAAATGGTCAAATTGGCAAAAATGGCAAAATTCGACCAAGTTGACAACTTAATTCATCACTTTCTTGGACACAAATAATTAATTAAATTATCAGACACTAAAATATAATCTTTGTGGTCAAAAATACAAAAAAGAAGATTCATATATCTATTACCGTTTTGAAAACAGAAGCAAACAAAATAAGTCATATTTGCCATTTTTGCGAATCTGCAGATATGAAAAAGTTGTGAAAATAACTAAGTACGTCTAATTACTATGCGCATATGTAATCAAATCAAAACCGAACATGATACATCAATCAAACCTATGTATATCAGACAGGTAGGGACATTTTTTTTTTTTGAAGAAAAAAACAAAAATCATGAATATTCATCAAATATGCAAATTGGGTCATTTCAGCTAATTTTATATATAGGAAAGTCAAACTGTTCATTTTGTTGGCAATGTTTTAAATCATATATTTATAGATCATATTTACACCAAATATTAACATTAAATTCCAAATATTTTTGCAATGCCAATAAAATATGGCGATGGAAATTACTTGGATCACCGTTACAGCTATTTCCTCAAATGTTTCACAAAAAAATCAGAAAAATCGAACAAATGATAAGAATTTGCAGACTTTCAGCTACATCACAGTATAGTTTTTTTTAAAACAATGTCAGATTTGAGGATTTATGACGATTTTCCGAGAAACCATTCAATTCAACAGGCCATAACATTCCACAGGGACTGAATTTCAGAGAAAAAGAAAATTTGGTGACCCCAGTACGGTTGTGGCTACCTTGAGTGTAAATAGCAAATTGATTCAATGAGTGAAACATATGAGGATATTGCATTTTTGTAGGGGAGTTTTATACATTGAAGTGCATTTTCACCACGCAGAATAACAGTCAATGGGCGATCAGCGGGCCATGTCACACATGGCTGAAAAGACAATATTCTAATTAATAATTCAACATATTTCCCACATGCCTATAACAATGAAACTACACAGAATTGTAGTTAAAGGTATGCTTGAAAGATATGTGAAATAAAAATTTAAAAATATTGTTCAGTTTTGTTTAAATAAATTTACGTAAATTGCTATTTCTACCAACTGACTGCTGTTGTGTGTGTGTATGTGCATGGGGCAGACTGTATGCACAGGCAGTGTGATCACCCTATTAATAGTCCAAGAGTGATATCCCTCAAAATTCGGTTACTATGAAAATAATAAAATTTTGCTGCGATACCAATTGGTTTACGTGTTACAATTTCATTTGTGCGAGCGCGGACACAATACAGTGCTTTTTGGCTGCGATTCCCAAATAATCAAAACTTTCAGTCTTTTTTCTAGCACAGATAAACAGACAGTTTCTCAGATTTTCCGTGATGTATAACCAATCTTTACTCAATAAAAGGATAAGGTAAGAATTCTTTTTGGATTTTTGTTTCGATCCGGCATATAAAAGACATATCGACTGCTTTAATATTCGAGGTCTGGCTGATTAATAGGCTCTCGAGAACTTGCATATCTTGCCATGACCCCTCTAACCTAGCCATCCTAGCGGTGCGCATTTTAATATTTGAATATATGAATATTTACGCTGGTATGGTGTGGTTGAGATCAAAAAATAAATCGGCCAGATTCTGGACTAACCAGTATGTCGCAATGATTATGGACAAGTTACGACCTGGGTAGTCATTCGTTTCTCGCAATGTCATTTATTTTAAATAAACATAGCCCTGTACTTGTATTTTTTAATGAAATCTCATTATTTGATAAATTATCGCATCAGATTCTGTGTGCGTCCGTATCATGCATATTTATGACTAGCGCATGACGTAAAAGTTCCTATTGAGCCAATTGAATGCAGCGATAGGATGGCTAGGTTAGGTTTAAAAAAAAAAGACGCACGCCGCTCACCCAGGCGCGCCTCTGGGTCATGGCAAGATGTGCGCGTGTTCTCTTGAGCCTATAAAACAGCCAGGTCTCTCGAAGCAGTCGATATCTCTATACCAATCTATGGCACTACCCAGGGCGTAGATGTCTAGGAGGATTTAGAAAAAAGTTAGAGTAGAACATTATAAGAATCAAACTCTTGGGGAGTAAAAAGGGTCCCGGAAGCAAGAGGAAGTGTTAGTAATGAATAAAGGTATTCATCAGGTTTACTAAAGTCACGAATATCAAATTTGCTTGCCTAATTTGATAAGCCTTCAATAATTAAGACATACAAATACATTTTCTTGTCATATGCATTCATATTCATTGCATGACGTTATGAGGAAAGCAACCTCCTGAAGACATACTGAGTGAGGACATGATTATGTTGGAAAATATAATTGAGAGTACATATAACTTTATTAACAAATTATTTTTCTTGCCATAAATCATACATAAAAAAGTTAAACTAAAATGAAAGTAGTTTTCTATGTCATCTTTTATCATCAAACTCGAGAATCATGTCATTTTGACACAAGATGCATTTTTGTGCAAATAAATTATTAATGAGATGTGACCCCTACTGCAACCCCTGTCTGGATCTGTCACTGTTAAAGCTGTAGAATAACGAGTACACAGAGATAGGCCACAGTTTCAATGGGTAATGATTTTATATGATTATGAAAAACGTATAGGCCTAGTTTAAAAAAAATTGTTTTGGCATTTTATGGCATGACTTTCTGCAATGAAAAAAAGAAAGAAGAATTGTCTAATTGATCATTGCATGTACTATTAACTGCTGCGACTGCTGCTACTACATTTCTACTACTTCTAATAATAATAATATAATAATAATAACGTTTTATTTACACAGGGTAGCCACTTCAGTTATCAAACTGCTCTTCAAGCGGGCCCTGCATAACATACTACCCTTATTTTAGGGGGACCCCTCCCCCCGTAGCAAAAAGCTAGATCCGCCCCTGATCCTTAGGCCTACACATAGCACAGTCAATTGTATAATAACTAAGAAGTTATTCACGGGGGGGGGCACGTGCCCCCAAAAAATTTCCAAGATCGGTTGAACTTTTTTAGACCCCTTTTTTTTTAACCTCGATCGATTACATGTATGTGCCCCGAAAAACATCAAACTCTGGCTCCGTGCCTGCCCACCCCCCCCCCCCCCCCCATCTGGGCCCCCGCTGGCTACGAATGTTTCTCACGTAAATTGACATTATAATGACTATTATATCGATGGACTTACCTTGGCATCGGAGGCAACTTGAACAAAGACTAAGTGCACGGCGTGCGCTTTGCTGTACATATTAATTTCTACGAAGCCAAATTGAAAGGTAACTGCGACACGTTCTCTACCAAAAGATGAAGCAATCGATATTCAATAGGATCGCGAAGGATGACTTTTGTATTTAGGCCCACAAGTTTTCATGGAATGCATCTTCAAAAGAACCCCATTTGCAGCCCTTTTCTGTGATCGATTTTTTTTCGAGTTGCCTGAACACTTTAATTTGTGATAAGTGCTAGTTAATTGTGCTGTACAAATAGGTGAATGTTTCCTGCATTATCGCGTTTTGAATAACAGACTTTTTGATTGATCTCAATAGCATAGAAGTTATCCCTATATGCTCTATATTCGTATGACGATACAGGAGAAATGGGTTACACTTTCCATGTTTCCGTACTAGACTCTAAGATCATTTATTCGACAGACTCATCGCCACTTAACTAGTTTTTTGTTATTATCTTGGACTCAATATAAAAACCACCCTGTTCAGCAGGAAAACTTACTAATTAAACAAACATATACAAAGAATGGTAGAATGTTGGAAAGAAAGCGCAAAGAAAGATTCTTTTATCAAGGATATATTGGCTGTGAATGGGTTGGGGTTAGCGCTTCTCTATGGGAGGGGTGTGGAAAGGGGGGGGGGGTGGCATCGCGCTAGGGTGGCGGGATTTTTTTAGTTTTTTTAAATTCATTATAAATATAAAAATGGAAAATGTTGGCATCTTGCTGCCGAATATAAGGTTGTTCTTCCCCTCACTGCACGAGTATGAAAATGTTAGGGCATTTTGGTCCCTGAAAGCAACATATTTCTAAACATTTGCAACCGAGCAAAGCATGTGAGGAATAAATGACACTTTTATCGGGTAATTTTTTTATTTCGTCATCAAAGTATTCAACACAAGATAAACAAATGTAAGATAGAAGGTTGCTCGACTATCAAGTGGGAGTAGACAAACTACCCGCCTCATATATCCGTCAACATCATCATCATCATTGAGTGATTTCAAGTTTGGTGTTTAGGGCTGGTGTTAGTGTTTAATAACACTAACACAAGCCCTAACACCGAAATGGAAATCAGCTGGTGTTAAAGCTTTGACCTCTGAATATCGTCAACTTCCGGTAGCTAGTGTTAACGATTTTGCAAAATTGTCGTCTGCTGAACCGACCTGTGTGGCTGGTGTTAATATTCACTATCATTATCATCATAATCACTATCATTACTATCGTAATAACCATCATCATAATAATGAAAATTAGCATCATCTTAGTCGTCATTATCGTCATCATAACCTTCACCATCGTCAACCATCAAGATCATCCACATAGTTCGCTGATCAGTCGTATTATTATTGTTATCAAGGCTTTGAAATTTTCTCAGGTCTATGGTATCTGATTTCACTGTTAGATTAACAGTGTTAATCGCTGGCTGAACTTCCAAAAACTTCATACTTACAAGTAACTACATTGCGCAGGTGGCTCGTACTTTTTCAGTCTGAACTTTTTGTAAGAGGAGCTATGTTACCACTCGTTGTTATTATTATTTTTGTTGTTGTTGTGCAAATCGCCTTCGTTTCTTTCGATTTGACCGCGTTACCCTGACACCTATCCAATTAATCCGAGATCCTTGAAAGCATTCTTTACATATTGATAACGGTTAGTGAAAAGGGGTACAAAAGACAGGATTCAGGAATTGCACCTACCCCATTTAAGTACACAATTTTCTCTTAATCCGCTAGTTTATACTTGACCCAGATATTGGAACTCATTTCATTGTAAAAGCATCAAACATAATCTGACATAAGACGTTTAAACATAGGTTTAAAGATTAACTTTAGTACTGGTAATGCGATTGCATTGTGAAAGAAAAGGTGTGGAAAGGATCAGAAACAGTTGATCATGTAGCATGTAAGTATTGGTGTGCACTGCAAGGTTCTGGAGTCATCAAAATCATAATAAATTTGACCGAGTCTTGGTAAAGCAACAAGCACATACACAGAAAGCTATGTATGGGACAACACGCATGGTGTCGGGGTTGGTACTACCTTGATTCCTTGTCTTTCTATGCTCATTACTCAGCCAGTATACATTTTCTTCCTAAATTGTTTGGCACATGTCATTTATTTGTAATCTTGAACATTCAGTGTAAGTTTCGTTTGATTCTGTGAGAAATAATTTTTTTTTTTTTACCAGTACTCAAGTTTATCTTTAAGTAACAGCTTTTTGAGACATTATAATAATTATGCTTATTCTTGACAATTTTTAATTATGTTGATACCATTGGTCGTTTGTACTAATTTGTATGAAGGGGTGCGTGGGCTCACACGGGAGTGTGCGGTTGATGTGTGTATATAATATGTGTGTAATCACTTGATGAAGAAGTCAGGTACGTCGAAAATTCGTGACCAAATAAAAACTTTTCGAGTTAATTATGGAACTTCTCTTCTTTATCATTTTTTTTAAATAATGTGAGGTGGTCGAGGACTCGAAATAAACGACAGATCCTGTTAGAGGGACAGGCAAAGAGTCTCTTTATTAGTAGTAACCAGTAACTGACAAATTACATATCACATAATGATGCTGATAATCATGGAGATCATGCATTCCCCTTTACATGTCTTTTTATCAATTATAAAACGAGTAAATTTGCCCTTTAAAAACCAACTGCCACAGTGCAATGTGGCTGAAACTCTCAACATTAACACAGGTAAATACCTGACCCCAATACTTAAACAAATAGGTAACAGTCAATATAAAACTCATATAAAGCAACACATTCACAAATTTGGACGAACCAACACACCAAGCTAGGGTTTTTAACCTTATCATGTGACCTCTATATCACTACTTAATTCTTGTTCAATAAACAAAACCTTTAACTTGTACATTGTAATATTAAGACAATGCAAATATCCAAATACCATAAACATAAATAGGCCTAACCTGGTTCCCCCTTTTCAAAGTAAGCACATATTATAGAATGAACAATGAAACTAACAATATCATAACAATGGAACAGAAACATTGATAAATCCTGGAAACTATAAAGCTCTTTAGATCTGCATCAAATACAACTTTCATCAACCTCTCCAGTCCAAATTTGTATCTTCCTTACTTTTCTTACTTTTAAACAAACTCCTGATCTCCTGGTCTAATCCCTAACACTGCTCTTACTCCTATTATTCCATATC
Source organism: Strongylocentrotus droebachiensis (assembly GCA_035222895.1). Taxonomy (NCBI): domain Eukaryota; kingdom Metazoa; phylum Echinodermata; class Echinoidea; order Camarodonta; family Strongylocentrotidae; genus Strongylocentrotus; species Strongylocentrotus droebachiensis. Next base: position 13,266 of record JAVYIG010011275.1, on the reverse strand, counting down.
AATTTAACATGTAACAATATTCTTTCATAGCAATTTACAAAATGAGAAATAAGTTTTACAATGATAGAGGGCGCTAGAAACCCTCTGATGGCTAAATAGTCAGACAAAGTTCAATCATCACTGTTTGATGTGCCATAATTAATTTCCCCTTAGCAACCAAATTACACACAACATGCAAACTTGCAAAGCTTTTAAACACTCAACTTCTATCATAAGCACTTCTTTTCTATGCTCCCTATAATTCTCACCGACCTCGTTCCTGAACCAAGACCTAAACTCATCACATAAATTAGAGCGTAACCCTGGTCCTGGTCCTGGGACCAGGTACAACATTAGCGCGCACGCACTACACCCAATTTTGGTACCGCATTTCGGACCGCATTCAACTACTAGTAATTTTTATATATAACCATGTACTACAATGTAAATGCATATAACAGATCATAACGCTAAACATCACAAATTTTTAACATCAAATCCTCGTTTTCGATATAATCATATCAACCCACAACTACATGATACATCAAAAAATCACTGAAATCGTTCTGCACAATCCAAATATGTACATACAAAATATTTAGCATAACAATATCAATAATGTTTCAAATTTGGTCAACTCACCTGTAAGACTTAAAGAGGAACAAGCAAAGAGTGCCGGCTTGTCTCAGCACTCCGCCCTCTACAGGTTACACACTGACAACTAAATCTAGTCCATCTCATGCTCGACTAGCATACAACTAGTCCCGCCGGTTAGTTGAGCACTATGGACTAGTTTTAGAATGCACAATACGTATTGCAATCCTTGCCCATTCTGCTCGACTACCTCAAAACTAGTCCACCATGATGGACTAACGAAGAATGATGAGCTGGACTAGTTTTACAAAACACATCCTGTACTAGTCCACCACGATGGACTAAAGAATGATGCTTGTAACTAGTCCAGCATTTGCATGATGGACTAACGAAGAATGATGAGCTGGACTAGTATTACAAAACAGAACCTGTAACTAGTCGTATGCGTTGTGGCTTTTGATAGCATGCATGCCGTGTATACGCGCACAGCTAGCGCACGTCACGATCACGTGTTCACAGAAACTTGAATTTGGCGGCATCTCTGAGATAGATCTGAAGCGCGAAATCTAGTCAAGTTCATGCGGCATGCCTGATCTGTCTTCATTCCGGTGCGTGTTTGCGACATTTGGTAAGTAGTTCTAGATTTATTTGGGGCTTTTTAAATCAAATTTACATGTGTATACTATGCTATGGCCTATATATAGATCTGTGTGCACTGAACTTGAGAAAGTGATGAATTTCTAAGTACAAAGTATAAAACAAATGTAGGCCAATAGGCCCTAGGCTTATGTAGGGCCTTGCATGGGTCTAAAAATCTACTCGTCTATTAACTCAGTCTAAGTATAGTAGCTATTTTATAGATTATTTTATTTAATGAATATATGTTTTTCATTTTCATGAGGCCTCATATGGATTTTACCCATAAACTTAAGCGTCAACCTCTTAAAACACACCGCGCATGGGAAGCTTTAAACATGTGCCACCCCCCCCCCCCCCTTCCCCCTTCAACTACATCTTTTGATCCGATCGGCCTAGTTCACCACCGGAAAAAGCATTAGAAAATTTGACTTCTTCTTTATGGTGATTTAAAAATCGAGGTTAATAATTTTTCATCAATTTGGTCAAAATTTCTGTTGTATCGAGCTTTTTGACTGAACGCTCTGGCTATATCTGGCGGTTTCTTGCCCAGTGAGGGCCATTTCTTTTTACCACCGGAAAAAGATTCATGTCATTCAGTTCATTCTGAACATTTTGATATATAAATTATTCTCATTGGATGTCAAAAGATTAAACCAATCGGTACCCCGGTCTGATTTGGGGAGCTTTCTGCATTCGATCGCTTTTTCTCATTTGATTTACGTAGGTACGGTAACCAGCGGACCGGGTCGTACCATTCTTGCTCGGGGGAAATGACGCCGTGGAAATAAGAGTGTAATATATTTTTAGTAAATAATCACGTAGGCAGAGCGCAATAGTGAATTGTATCTCACATTCCTTGACAAGATAAGAAACAATTCCTGCATGCAATAAATCACCATACGTGTCCCTCCCACCATGCCCACCTCCGTGTCACCCGTGCTTTAAATAGAACGGTCGCGAACCTAGAGTGATCCAATCAGAGCCAATCAGATTCAGCCGCAAAGCTGCGCGGACATTGTACGCGTAATCGGTTCTGTGCGCAAAGCTGACCCGGGCTGATTAAAATTTTCAAATTAGGTGAAAGAAATCGGGGGTCACAAATTCATATGTACCATTGACCATGTTGTACCATATGTTTACTATTCTAAATGAAAATTGTTATTACTTGTACCAAAATGAGTTTTCTTCACTACATCGTAAATAATTCAAACGATTGTCCGTAAGACAAACTGATAATACATCATTGCTCATTAGCAATATCACTTTATATTATATATTTGTCACAGAGTTGGATCGAATTTGCATCAGTTTCTTTCTTTCAGGAGGGTCGGGTAGGTCAGTAGTATAGTATTAATGACTGCTTTGCACGCCTCGGGCAATAGCACAATTCTAACCTTCCCTTGAGCGTATAAAAACAACTATTTCTCGAATATTAAAGCAGTCATTAATACTTTTATATGCCGAGAAAAAAAGAGTCAACTTATGACACCACCTTGGCCTTTCTCTAGTTTATCTGCACGGTTGTTTTTTATGAGTGTATCTTTGAGAGTAGACTTGATCTAGATCTAGATTCTAGTCTAAGCAAGATATTTTTACAATTTTGTGGGTGGGCCGGCCCTGTGGGGAATATGGAGAAAAACCTTCGCTTTCATATGACACCTCACTTATTGAGTATCACCTTCAGGATCACGAGCAATCTCAGGTAATTAAAACATCGACCAATTTAGCATGAGTGCGCAATGCCAATGCATAGGGATGTGTGCAATCTCTACGGGAAGGATTTTAGCACTACTACACAGTTAGAACGGTGTTTAAAATATCACTGTTTGAAAGAATGTTGTTTAAAAACGTCAACAACGTTGTTCAAAATCGAAAAATTAGTGCTCGATTGGCTTAAACAACTATTTATTAAAACACAAACAGATTTAATTAAACAGAGTTGTTTAAAAAGTCCCGGGGGCAAAATCACGTGATAAATTTAACCAATCATGATTTCGCGTCGTTGACATTTTCTCGATACGCGATTGCAATTTGCACGCACACATGCGATATGCACAAAGTACGTACATAGTACATGCATGCAGCATGCAGTGCTAGTGTGCATGTGCAAGTGGTATAGTGCAGTGCGGTGCAAACGAAAATGGCGGAACAAGGGCAAGGCGACGACTTGGTTCTTCTCGGCTTTGCCGATGAGGTTTAGGTGAAGTTATAGAGACAAATTATAATGTTGTCTGTCACTGTTAAATAAATATGATGAACAAATGTTGAAGTAAATTGGCAACAAGCTCTACATGTTACAGTGTAATCGTTGTGATTATTGCAGGGGTGGTTCCAGTAGGTCATTTCACAAATTTAAAAAACCTTGCGGCTTGGGATGATAGTAGCCCCGAGATCACCTCGGCGATGATAGTTTGTACCATTACCCTCGTAGTCGATTAATATTTGCTTACTATCAATGTGACAACTGTAGAACATAATAATGCAAAATTTAGAGGCTACATCTAAAGATAGATAGCCTACATATTACTGCACTGATTCATGTTCATTTCCGGCAACGAAGTATCTTCAGGATGGTCTGCCGAATGAGAGGTTGGGCCATGGCATATGCCATCGGATTAATCAAGCTGTTACTGTATGATATCCAGCGAGTTATCTCACGGTAGTCATCATTAAGATTGATGAAGTTGCCAACAGAACTGATAAACTTGATAAGATTCACAATGTTGGGTACCCAAGGCGAGAATGATGAAAGTCAAGGTCCGCAGTGCTTTTTGACTCTCCTGTGAAGAACCACCTTGTCTACCGTGGTAATTTCGGGTCATCCTGCTTGGTAATGGCGGATTATCGCCATCTGGCCTTCAACTTTCTTTTAGCTGATCAAATAAAACACTTTTTCTTTGGTTCTTCCTGAAATCACTAGAACTCCTGAAGCCACATCCTGACTTTGACATACAGGACGTCAACAATTTCAACATGAAGGTAGGTAGACCGTGATCACTCATGTTTCAGCTGTTTGAATACACAACCCTAATTGTTCCTTCAAACATCTCTCTGTCGTCTAAAAGCATTATCGAGAGGACAAGCAGTCAAGTAGTATTTCGATTAAAAATGAATTGATTTCTTATTTATTACATCCTAATAAAAATATGTACAGACACGCTAGGCATAGACACGCAATGGGTGTTCATGACTACGAGACAAAGCTCGGGTCACGAACAGCCGTATTGAAATTCTTGACAACCAAGAAAGGTTCTACCATCGTTAGTATAGTGACCAATATATTATGTCAATGAATGTAAAAATTGCCACTGCAGAATGCGTAAGAGGTCTAAAGGCATAAAACTGTTCAAAGGGAGGCGTTAAGGGGGGGGGTTGATTTCTCTTATATATTTGATAAACATGCTCCACCCTCATACAACAGCAAACGACGACGACACAGACAATAACAGCAAAAGAATAGATTTAAAAAGAGGTGACTTTTCAGGCAGAAAGGGGGTTTGAGAGTGGGCGATTTTTATTACTATTTCACTGCGACAAAATAAATTAATGGTATTACCTTAAATAAAGATCCGTTTCTGTTAATTAATTCATAACTTACTGAAGCCTATATTTTGAATCATCTACATTTTTTGCAAAACAGAATCCTTACAACGGTGTCTCGAATGATAGGTTGAGCCATGGCATAAGCCAATGGGTTGATCAAGCTGTTGCTGTATGATATCCAGCGACCTACTTCTTGCATATTCACAACACTGTTGATAACTTCATAGAGCCAAGAAGACATAGCATGTATCGTGACGACAATAGCATTTGGCAACCAGGTAACAGCGAAAGCGAGGATTACGAAAGTTAAAGTCTTCATTGCTTTTCGACCTTCCTGTGTTGATTCCTTCTGGGGTTTCTTGGAGACGTTGTATCTGGATGCTGACTGACTTTTATTTATTTCTAAAACAAGGTCTCCGTTATCGCTTCTGGAATGATTGTGTACGGATCTTCCTTTACTTTCAGCAAGAAGCGTATCGTCTCTCTTGGACTTACTGGTTGGTGGAGCATAGTCTTTCGATACCTGCAATGAAATATTTGATACAACATTTACTGTATCTCTCATGGCATCAAACGTAACACAGTTTGGACTGGATTTGCAATGGGATGGTGCATCTTCATCATTTATTTTACTTGCAGAACTGTTGATATTTTGGTCGTTGGCTTCTGTTTTCCCCTTACTCGTCAAATGCTCTTTCTTCAAATTGGAGGCCAAACGCCTTCTGTAGACAGCCTTCACGCGGAAAAAAATCCGTATGTATAGCCCAGTAATAAGGAGAAATGGTAAAGCAAATCTCAGGATGAATACGAATGTGCCTGCCGTTTTGGTTAGAGAATAATTCGCTCTTAAAAAGCCCGAATTTGATAGTTTGCCACTTGGGTCTATGAAATCCCAGACACAAGTTATCGAGATCCATGTTCCAAATGATAAGATCCACGTAAAGATGTTCACAATGGTAGCCTTGCGGATACTTTTCCTTTGGAAATGTTTGATAGGATAGAACGTGGCTATGTAACGGTCGATGCAAATGACGGCTACACCGCACACAGATACACTGAGAATAGAGTTCTGAAATCCTAAAAACAAGATACCAAGCACCTGACCAAAGTCCCAACCACCATAGAGATTGACAGTCGCGCGGAGAGGCATACAGACTAGACCAACGACGAAGTCTGCAATAGTTATGTTCAAGATATAATAATTGGTATCAGTCCGTAGTTTCTTCTCAACGTAGAAGGCTGCTAGGATAAGCGCATTTGTAAAGACAGTCAAAGCAGACACCAGCAATAAAAGGAGGAACGTCGCACTGATTTTTGGTTCGTGTCTGTATTGAGTATTACAGTCCGTCAAATTGTAAAAGGTTTTGCATGCTCCATCGGTAAGAGAGAAGTTGTCTGGTATCTCCATTATGTCATGGATTCCTTCTTCAGAAGCTAATTCTCAGAATATTACGTCGAATGCGAAACTTTTGTAAAGGAACTCTCGTACTAGATAGCGCAGACCAGATTGGAAGCTTTCTACCGAAGAAGCACTAAATATCGGGGGGAGGGGGGGGGGGGGGGGGGGATGTAACAGGACACTTTTTTTTGTCTTGAAATTTGAAAATTTGACATTTTGCTCCGTTTGGGGGGGGGGGGGTAAGGTCACCTTTTTTTAGGTCAACCATTGGTATAATTTTTTTTTTTTTTTAATTAAAAAAAAAAAAAAAATACCAAAGGGGGGGGTTTTAGTCCAAAATACACACATAGAAAATACCAAAGGAGGGGGTTTAACCCCCAAACCCCGCTCCCCCCCCCCCCCCCCCCCTGCGTACGCGCCTGCTTCGTCATGTTTGACCTGCCAGCAGTGGGTATTATGTTTCCAAGAAGGGAAGAGATGTCGTTATTATTTTGTTGAACATATTAATAAAAAGGTACGTGTGCTGTATATAAGATGTAGTAGTCAGGCACCAGGTAGGATGTGATTCCTTCAATGTTTCAGCGTCCTTGGGGGAACTTTGATACAGCCTGGGTAAAAAAAATAGTACTTTATAGGCGCCTTGAAAATATTACGAGTACAACTACTACTACTACTACTACTACTACTTTCACTACTTCTATTATCATTATTTACTCACATTCTTTTTTTGTTATCCATATTAAATAAATGGAAATTAGTTTAGTTTACATGCTTAGTACAGAATGGATACAGCCTGGGTAAAAAAAAAATAGTACTTTAAAGGCGCCTTGAAAATACTACGAGTACAACTACTACTACTACTACTACTACTGTTATCATTATTTAACTACATTAATTTTTTTGTTATCCATATTAAATAAATGAAAATTTGTTTAGTTTACATGCTTAGTACAGAATGAATAAATATAGTTGACAAAAATGATGAAGCAATTTATGTTTACATATATAATCCGGAACAGAAAAATAGAAAATATTGCACACAATTTATAGTTTTTTCTGTCATTTTATCGATAAGTACTTTAGCTAAAATAAACAAACCCCCACTTGCTTTGAGATCAGAGGTCAACATTACTGAACGATTGAAAAAATTGGACCGAAAAAAGTGCCTCCTCCTACCCCCCCCCCCCCCCGCTTATTCACCGGTGGCTGAGTCGCAACTAATATTGTCTCACGGATCGGGCCCCCCCCCCCCCTCTTCCCGCCGGCTGGATCCGCCACTGGATCCTAGGTGTATCTATTGAATGAGGCATGGATGTAGGCATGCATCGACAGAATAGGATGCGACTTACTGTCATTTCACTATAGTATACATTGATTGAATTCACTACTCTACTTCTCAATAATTATCACGATGTTTATACTATCTATAGCAGCTCCAAACCGTAGTTTATTGCTTTTTAGTGAAAGGAATAACCCTTCGTCTCGTGTCATCTGTCAGCACTAGGTATTATGTTTCCAAGAAAGGAAGAGAAGTCGTTATTATTTTTTTTTTTGGACATATTAATAAAAAGGTACGTGTGCTATATATAAGATGTAGTAGACAGGTACCAGATAGGATGTGATTCCTTCAATGTTTCAGCGTCCTTAGGAGAACTTTGATAAAACCTGGGTAAAAAAACATACTTTGTATAGGCACCTTGAAAATACTACTAGTACAACTACTACTACTACTACTTCCACTACTACTATTATCATTATTTAATTACATTCTCTTTTTGTTATCCGTATTAAATAACTGGAAATTTGTTTAGTTTACATGCTTAGTACCGAATGAATATATATGGTAGACAAAAATGATAAGGCAATTAATGTTTGCGTATATAATCTAGAACAGAAAAATAGAAAATGGTGCACACGATTTATAGTTTCTCTGTCATTTTGTCGATATTTAGTACTTTAGCTACAATAAACAAACTCCACTTGAATAGAGATCAGAGATCAACATTACTGAACGAAAGAATCGAAGGAGATATTATCCAATGTTTCACATATAAATTAAAGCTCTTAGCTGTTCATTTATTCTGTCTATTGATATAGTTAAGACGTTAATTGATGTACTATAGACGGTTCTTATTTTAATGTATATACAAAAGGGCTTAATATTGAACGCGAACGATTCCATAATATTCATCAACCCAATTGTAACACTTTCATAGTTATCATATTTGAAGCTATAACTATACAGCAGAAGTTGTCGTTGAGGTTCATAAAATTATCGGCCCCGGCGCTTTGTGAGCTTATTCATTACATCTGCACGTTCTGCAACATAGAATCTTCACGACGGTGTTTCGGATGAGAGGCTGTGCAATCGCATATGCCAAAGGGTTGACCAAGCTGTTGCTGTAACTAATCCAACGAGTTACCTCTCGTAGAAACACGTCACCTCCGATAGAAACAGAGTATACCATGACCACTCCAGCACTCGGTAACCAGGTCACAACGAAAGCAAGGGTGATGAAGGTTAAAGTCCGCATTGCTTTTCGGCTCTCTGTTGTAGACTTTCTCTTAAATCTCTTAGACATGTTGTCTCTAAATATTCCTACCCTGTTTTCAATTACCTTCACTGAGGGTTCTTCGCTTTCGCTCTTTGATTGAGTCTCTACTGAATATGGTTTATTGTTCCGAAGGCGATTATTTTCCTTTGCCCTTTCAGATGATTTTGTAATGCTTAATGAAACGCTTGATATTACAACTGCTTCTTCAGTATTAACGAACATGGTATCCGTTCGGTCACATTTGTCTTGTGGGGGTCCATCAAATGCGTTTTTATCATTTCCTTGAATATCAGAACGTTTATTGCTTTTCCGCCAATGTGTTATTCGTCCATGTCCTTCCAATCGTTCTTTCTTCAAATGAGAAGCGATACGCTTACTATAGACAGATTTCACCCGGAAGTAAATGCGCAAGTAAGACCCAGTTATGAGTAGAAATGGTAAAACAAATCTTAGGACGAACACAAGTACACTTGCCGCTTTAGTTTGAGTGTACTTTGGTATTAAGAACCCCGAAGAAAATTTGGCATCATTTGAGTTGATGAGCGTCCAAGCACAGGTTACCATCATCCATATTCCAAATGATAAGATCCATGTCAAGATGTTTACCAATGTTGCCTTGTTGATGCTTCTTCTTTGGAAATGCTTAATGGGATAGAACGTGGCTATATAACGATCCATACAAATGACTACCACACCACATACAGAAACACTGAGAATGGAGTTCTGAAATCCCAAAAACAAAATACTCGACACTTTACCGAAGTGCCATCCGTTGTAGAGATGAACCGTCGCACGAAAGGGCATGCAGGCGAGTCCAACGACGAGGTCAGCAATGGTGATGTTTAAAATGTACCAGTTTGTGTAAGTTCGTAGTGACTTCTCAACGTAGAAGGCTGCCAGGATAAGTGCGTTTGCGAAGACAGTTAGACCAGACAGAAGAAGTAAGATAAAGAACACCACAGTGAACTGGGGATCCTGAATGTCATGCACCATGCTTCCCGACAAATTGTCAGAAGTTTTCAATGTTCCATCCGGAAAACTGAGGTTTCCATCAATCTCCATAATAACGTGAGGAATTGTCAGGTGTTCTAGAAAACGAATCACAGATAGCAAATGTTTATGAATATATACCACACTCTAAAAGATGAAGCGATCAGCATTTGATAGGATCGCGGAGTGAAGGGGTTTGCACAATGTTACGGTGTCAAATGCATTTAATCAACCTCCCATTCAGACATAGCCTTTAAACAAGGCCACATGTCTGATAGACGCCGAGCGACTAAAAAGAGACTAATCGCGAAAACCCGAGTGAACGACATAGCGAGTTTAAACAAGGCCACATGTCTGATAGACGCCGAGCGACTAAAAAGAGACTAATCCCGAAAACCCGAGTGAACGACAGAGCGAGTAGCGCAGCCAAGTAGCCTTTAGTAATCTAGATTGGATTTCTTATGTTAACCTTTGTTTCTGACTGGAATTCGCTACCGAAATGGTAGCGTCCAATCAGCGAACGTATCCTCGCATGACGTCAGCATATTATCCATCACACACACACACACACACACACACATGAACAGTTAACTCTACGCAGTACGAACATGGTCTACTATGAACTAAGAATGACATACGGGTTAAGACCTCTGACCTCTACATGGAACGAAAACGAGTTGGACTGTTTCATTTTATATACAGGGAAAGTCCAATTATCTCACTTATGATTGTTAGCAAAAAAATAATCAAATGCTTCCTATTTTATAGTAACTTTGCATGTAAAATAGATTTGAATGTGATATTTTCTATTTATCATTTATATGTTCATATCATAAGCAAGACTTATTTACATCTATTACCTATTCTTACATGTTTTGATAATGCACGAATCACGAACGAAGCCAACTTGGAGATGGCCGTTCTGATTGGTCAATAAATCCAAAGTAATGAATAATTCATGCAGAGCAGTAAAATCTATATTGCAAAAGGCCTCGTGGCTAACGCCACTAAGTCGCGCGTTCACCCGGGTTTCTAGACTCATCCGAAGTATGAGAGTATGCCGAAGAATGCGGCAGAAAGAAATTTTGCTGCAGACTTGCCGCATACAAGTATGCCACAGGAACAGTCTGCGGCAGATCTGCGGCAGGATGAAACTTTGCTCCAGACTTGCCGCATACTAGTATGCCACAGGAACAGTCTGCGGCAGATCTGCGGCAGGATGAAACTTTGCTCCAGACTTGCCGCATACTAGTATGCCACAGGAACGGTCTGCGGCAGGGCGAAACTTTGCTCCAGACTTGCCGCATACCAGTACGCCACAGGAACAGTCTGCGGCAGGTCTGCCACAGAAAAGTGGGAAATTATACAGTCTGAAGCAAGGCTATAGGCGGCCATTTTGTAGGACATGCAGTACCATATGAGGTTGCAGGCTGAGCCCATGATCTTGTAAATTCCTGTGTTAATTAGCACTGTTAATTGTCTTTTTAGCTTCTGTCAAACCAAACAATTTGCTTCAAGTTCAACTGGTACCATAAGAGGAATTTATTACATAAGAGGAGACTGAGGAATTAACGGACTGTTTCAAACTTTTTTGTTGTGCCATATGTGATCTTATCTTCAGCCCACTAACTCACTTTTTTGTTGTAACTACCCAAGACGAAAATCCAATTGAAACCAATTGAACACCAATTGAATTTTCAATTGGTTTCAATTGGTCTCAATATGTTTTAATAGGTTTCAATGGGACTTTAATAGGACTTCAGATAGTTTCAATTGGTCCAGATTGTCCCTATTGGACCAATTGGGCCCATTGGCCCCATTGGCCTATGCCCCATTATACTTTAATGGGACCCCAATTGGCCTGAAGTTGGACTTCAATTGGTCCAATTGAAACCAATTGAAAACCTTTTAAAGTCTAATGGGGCAGATTGGTCCAATTGAAATCCCATTAAAGTCTAATAGGGCCAATTGAAACCAATTGAAACCAATCATCTCATGCATATTCATTATTACTTTACACGTGTGACAATTACATTCACGTTTTAGCAATAGATATATTGATTATATGATTACTAACCAAGAAACAATATACATATTTAGTAGATATATGTGTACGAATAAACTTCAAATGATCTATGTGATGGAGTTCATACAATTGAAAATAGAATATATACCTCATTGGTAATACCAATATATATTTGGTATTACCTAATTGGTAATATCTATATTGCCAATATCGATTATGAAGTATCAATCAGTTTATCACTGGTTCTTCTATATGCATACGTTATTGCCACGTACTGGATATGAAAGAGTATGCGGCAGGTCTGCAGCAGGTCTATATGAGATATGAATATTCATGATGAAGAGTCTGCGGCAGGTCTGCAACAGACTCTTCATCATACTGAAAGAGTATGCGGCAGGTCTGCAGCAAGTCTGCGGCAGACCTGCCGCAGACTCTTCATTATACTGAAAGAGTATGCGGCAAGTCTGCAGCAAGTCTGCGGCAGACCTGCCGCAGACTCTTCATCATACTGAAAGAGTATGCGGCAAGTCTGCAGCAAGTCTGCGGCAGGTTACTCTTCATCATACTGAAAGAGTATGCGGCAAGTCTGCAGCAAGTCTGCGGCAGACCTGCCTCCTATGGGAGGCCTTCCTAGTCTTCGTACCGTAAACACGCCTGTTGTGTAGTTTGCAGGCACAAACCCTGGTCAGTCTTAAAAGAGAGTCTGCACTATAAGACTACCATAGGCCATGTACTATAGCTGCTCCTGACACACCCAGTAGGTAGCTGGGCTAGGCTTCTCTCAAGGCACAATTATTTTTTAATAAAGTGTTAAATTAGGGTCTGTGCTTGCAGACTACCTGTTGCGCGCGCGTGTACTACTGCACGGTTCAGGTGGTTGTGTAAAGTATCGCATGTATTCTGGTTGAATAAAATTTGTGTCGAATAAAATTTGTGTCGAATGAAATTTTTGAGACGAATACTTTTTCGTGGCATGCATTATGTATGGAACGCCGAATAGCTCCTTTGTTGAATACATCTTTTTCATTAAATACCTTTATTGTCAAATAAAAAGTAAAATAATTCCTTGGAATAATATTTTTGTAGAACAAATCAAAAATGTGTCAAAAAAGATTTTGTCGAATGAAATTTTTGTCGAATGAAATTTTGTCGAATAAAATTTTTTGTCGAATAAATTTGTTGACAAATACAATTTTGACGAACAATGTGTCGAATGAAATTCATGTCGAATAAAATTCTTGCCAAATAAAACTTGTCAAATATTTTCTGAAAGTGTCGAATATATACATTTGAGTGAAACATATTTTTTGAAAGTGTCGCATATATTTATTTGTTTCCCTAAAGGCGTGCCATATAGGTATACTACCATAGTAGCTGACTTTCTCCAGCTGACCAGGGCTGAGCTGACAGAGTGGGGAATATTCACAGGACTTTTTTCATTTACAGAGTGATATAACGGTTTCAGAATACCGCCCATAGCCTCTTGGGAGAGTCAACATCCAAATCCCTCTGATCTGACAAGGACTGTTGCATTTACAGGC
>JAVYIG010011274.1:0-62057 GCA_035222895.1 Strongylocentrotus droebachiensis | reverse complement strand
TGACGATTGGCTTTTACAATGAGATTCACGCAAAGTTTCCCGTGGAGGTACTCTGACGTTTACTTCCACGACAATAATATGGCTCTAGGTTTATTATTTTCATCAAAGATATAGGATTATGGTTATAGGGTATATATTTAGTTATCGAGTGTAGTTCAGGTTTGAAATTAAATCATGTTGCCCTCTCTACTCTTTTAAAGCCAAAGTAAAAAAAGGAATATTTTATTATCAGAATATGCTATTTTCAGGTAAAATTTCTGTGTCAACCTTTTAATATTTTTCATAATAGTTTTTTATCCCTGTATATATTTCTTTCATTACAACCATCATTATCACTCTCATCATTTTCTTCATTATCATTATATGTTTCATAATTATGCTGCCATTTTTTTTTTTCCATTCTGCTTAACCAATCTGTTGTTCATCTATTTCTGTTAAAAAATAAATTGGTTTTGGGCTGCAATATTTTCAAGCATTTTGCTTACAATGGCAGTCCTTCTTCCGCAAACAATTTGATAAAGTTTTGATGAAATATGAGACTTTTACAATCTATCATTTCCTCTTTTCTATGATAATTGTTATGTATATTTGCTTATTATGTGATTCATTGTCAGAAAGTACCTTTTAGTATTTTATGTGTTTTATGTGACAACAAATTGTTTATACAGTCAAACCTGTCTATAGCGACCACCCAGGGGAAACACAAAAAGTGGCCTTTGTAGACAGGTTCCTTTAGTACATGATTCAATGAGAAACCATTTTCAAGGGAAACAACAAATGTGGCGTTTGTAGACAAGTGGTCTTTGTAGACAGGTGGTCACTAAAGCAGGTTTGACTGTATCTATTTGATATGCAGAAGAAAGTAAATCAAATTAAATCAATTGAATATTTGCTTCATAGGGTGTGATCGCTGAGCGTTTATCACTGGAGCACGTGTCGTAGAACCGAATTATCCCACAGGAAAGTTTGTCACAAGGCTTGCAAGACCGACATGCTTGCAGTCTCGTGGACCGCCGGTCTCGCGAACTCTCAGATAAACGTTTCAGAGGACCGACAGCAGGCCTGGTTTCATCAGCTCGAAATATTCCGCTATTTGAACTATCCCGATCGCAAATTATCCAGTTAATCGGCGTCTTCATCAGCCCCAAGTTACAATTAGTGGGATATTTGGTCGAGAAAATCATCCCAAGATAATTATCTTGGGCTAGTTTGCAAGATATCACGCTATTTTGTCCGGTGCGTTTTCACCAACCCGAAGACCGAAGACTCGCACTATGCGAGAACGCTGAGCAAAATATCTCGAGCTCGAGTTTCAAGTTTCGAGGTCAAGTCTCGAGCTGATGAAGCGATTTGTAACTTCGGGATTATTTCCCAAATCAAAAATAGCGAGATATTTGGCAATCTCGAGCTGAGTGACGCTCGTGGTCTCTAGGGATGTAACCCACTTCGTATCAGTGTCACTCTGTTGCCTCTAAACATGCACAGCTAAACATGAACTTCATGTATTTGCCTAAGCCTGTAGCGAGGTCAAAGGTCAATTGAACTCAGCGGCAGACAAATTCTCCAGATCTTATCTTACATGTCAGTCTGATGTTCCAATTAGACGTTGACATATTATTGTTATTTTCAGAATCATGCATGGTCCATTGCAGTTAATTCAGTTTCATGGACGATTACTGATGCGGGAAACACTGAACGAATTGGAGTCTATATTCTAAAGAGAGACCATTTGTCTTGGTTACACCGATGCATGTTTTGAAAACAAGCCTATCGTTTTTTGCTACTGATTTTCCTCAAATATAACGACCAATCTTTTTAATCTTAGGAGATGACCTTGGGCAAATCGTAAACTGTTTGGCAGTTTCAGCCATGCCCTGGTTTCAGCATGGACCTAATACAGTAGTAGTAGGGTCCATGGTTTCAGCCATCCTTTGTACTTTCTTTGTTTGCTCGATGCATTTCGTAGATCATCTCATGGGGGGGGGGGGGGGGGGGGCTAAATACAATGTACCATGTGACCAAAAAAGAAATATTGTTCTTGAGAAAGATACTTTTATAGCGATAGAGATACAGATAGATAAAGAGAGAGAGAGAGAGAGATAGAGAGAGACAAGGAGGGGGGGGGGGGTGGAGAAAGGTTTCTTTTTATTCTCAGAGTTTGGTTTTCTTGGTTAATTTGCTGTTCTAAGCACTTGCATGTGATATACATTTTGTGGTATAAATCCCAAAACGTTAGTTGTTAAACGTATAAGACCAGTTTTGGAAACGGCCCTCTCAAAAAGTGAAATGGAAGCTCTTATTACCAATCATGTGAAAGGATATGTTTTGACTAAAACGTGATCATACAAATTTGTACCGAGAAACCACCTACTAATTGATATATTGGTAAATTATTATATCTATTTGGACCTGATAGATATCGCGAACGTGTCGCGTAGTCCCATATACATCTTTCTGTGTACAGTGCTTGTAACTTTACCAAGACTGGGCCAAATTTCTTATCATTTTGATGATTCCAGAACCTTGCAGTACACACCAATACTTAAATATGCTAGATGATCAACCTTTTGTGATCGATTCCACAACGTTTCTTTCACAATGCAATCGCATGACCATAACTGGTCTTTATCTTTAACCTTAAACATTAATTTCATCTTGTTTGTATTATATAGGACCTCAGAAGTAACGAACGCACCACACATAATCAACACCGGTCACCATTCTACTCCGAAACCAACCACCAAGAAACATGAAAGTACCACTCATATCTCGACAACCGGTAGGCCTCCACCTACCTCCACCAGCCCGGCACCTTTGGCGTCATGGGACAAACCCCGCCTCCCCGGGGACCTCATACCAACTCACTACGACCTCGACATCCGAATCGACATCGATGACCAACAGTGGTTTAATGGGACGATGAGGGTGACGATGACGTGCACGAGGGCGACGAACCTCATCCTGATGCACGCGAAGAAGTTGGATATGATCGCGGGTTCCGCCTTGCTTGAAGCGGTGACAGGGGAAGGTGCCCTGGTACCGGGGTTCTTGAAGGAGCCTTGGACGCACGCAGAGAATCAGTACCTTGTGGTGGAGCTGGATGGATGGTTGGTTGCAGGAGAGGTGTACCGGTTTACTATTGGATTCGGGGCCGAGCTTGTGGATCAAGGGCTCCTGGGACTCTACAGAAGTTCGTACAAAACGGCAGCGGGAGAAACCAGGTAAACAAATAGTATAGCTGTAAATCTTCATCCGAGAGCATAATAAAGAGATACCTAATAATTAGGTGCATCCTAATATCTGGATCTTGAAATCTTGTGAGAGATAAACGTCTCTGATATGGATTAAACGAAATCGAAAAATACTCCGTCTTGTAAAGCCTAATGTTGATTTCAATCTCATATTACATTTGATAACAATGGCAACAAGATCATTGAGATACAGAATGATAATCCAACCTTTATGACTAATATTATTGGAGGAGGATTTGCGATCGATTTGGGATCCATTTACAGGATGGGGCCTTGTCAAGATCTGCTTGATGTTAGTGTTGGTAGAACCGTCAGAAGATAGAGAAGATGAAATGGTGAAGAATCTCTCTTTGGAGGGATCGTAATTGACGACGATTTCTTGGTGTCGCCAGGAAGCTAGTGGTGGAGTGGGAGAAGTGTTATATAACAGGTCTGATTCAAGTTTTCTTTCGTCAATTTTTCATGCTGCATGACTTACACAAATGTTGTGCTCGATGAAAATTGTGCCATGATGTTGGCAAACTTGGCAACATTTCAGTGTTGTCCGGATTCTTGCTTTTGTAAATGTTCTTGGAGAAAACTAGTCTAGAATCGGAGACCGAGTCAATGAATGTGTTTCGTACCACTATCTCAAATATGAATGAATAATGATCAATAATCATCTTGAAATCTGTTTTTTTTTTATATCGTCCATTGTTAGATACCTAGCCGCTACCTTTTTCGCGCCCACCAACGCCCGCATGGCTTTCCCTTGCTTTGACGAGCCAGCCATGAAAGCAACCTACAACATCACCATCCTCCATCAACCCGGCTACGTTGCCATTAGCAACATGCCGCTTGATGCGGACGGAGAATGTGACGATCGGGGCAGGTGAAAGGTCATGGGTCAGGTCGACTTTCGAGAGAACGAAACCGATGCCGAGCTACACCGTCTGCTATGTCGTCTGCGACTTCAAGAAAGAAACAGTGATTACGTCTGGTAACATAGAGGTTAGTGTTCTTGTTTACGTTGATACTTTACTATGTGACGTTTTAGTTTGCTCTTTAATCTTCCTAGGAAACAAGTACATTTCCAACATACGTATAGGCCCCTATTTAGTCATCATTTTTGAATCTCTGAAACAGGCTACGGCTGTATGTTTCATAATTATAATGGCTGTAGCGCGATTTGACACAAAGATTTTGGAGGTATCCTCCGTGGCATTTGGCTAACATTAAGTACAAGCTCAAGTGGAAAAAACCTCGGCCCAAAACAGCAATTGTAGACTTCCAAATGCACTTGAAAATAGTTAATGTTGTTGCTGTTGTTAGCTATCACAGATTTTTCGAATTTGTAAGTTCCTTCAATAATAATAATAATAATAATAATAATACTAATAGGCATTTCTATAGCGCCGTCTATCTAGAAATTATATTCCGAGGCGCATTTATTATTACCCCGGCTTTAGCCTAGCTGCCGTATACAGCGCTCCAGCA
Organism: Strongylocentrotus droebachiensis; assembly: GCA_035222895.1. NCBI lineage: Eukaryota > Metazoa > Echinodermata > Echinoidea > Camarodonta > Strongylocentrotidae > Strongylocentrotus > Strongylocentrotus droebachiensis. Next base: position 57,330 of record JAVYIG010011274.1, on the reverse strand, counting down.
TTTCAAGAAATTAATTCCTGCCAGGTACCCATTTACATCACCTGGGTTGAGTGTGGCAAATGTAGGTCAATGTCTTGCCAAAGGACATTAGTGCCGCGGCGGGACTCGAACCGCGGACCTCTACATAATATACATAATATAATCTTATCTTCTCCCAGAGTAAAGAACATACAAATTCACATACTGATTATATTTTCTCTCCATTCCTCTTTGAATTCATGTACTTGCTTATCTCTTTTGCTTTCTTCAATATAGGAATGGTCGCATGTTTATACAAATTCCGATCCTGTCAATACCAATTCGTTTCTCATTTGCGCTCATAGCCCGCGTGGCACCGTATACGACGTAGCTATAGAGGGTACATTGGCCTTTTACCCCCCTCTCAAATGGCTAAAATGCAGAAAAAACCCAGAAAAGGGTGAGAATTCAAAGGGAGAGGTGGGGCGGGGAAAACTAGTAGGGGGGGGGGGGGGGAGGGAGAAGATGACAGAACCCCTTTCCACTACCTCCATACAATCGGTGGCCTTGTTAATTCGCAATTCATACCCTTCTAAGACCATTGCCTTCCCCAATAACGGATGAGAGTAAACCCCCGTTAACAGTTCTACCGACGCTACGCCACTCCCCCACCACCTACCCCCCCCCCCAAAAAAAAAATCCTCTGGCTTACAACTCTTTGCAACTCGAGTTCCTTCCCCTGGGATCTTCGTGTGTGCAGTATAGGAGAAAAACAAGATGGACGCCTTTGGCTGTGACCCCTTACGATATCATGACAGAGCGAATGAAGTTCTGTCCTAAGACTCCATCAAAACATTCCAGAATCGTGCCTAAAAGGATGGCAAACTGTTAAGAAGTTTTTCTGACTGGTTGATGTTACTTCAATTGTGTGCAAAGTTGAAACTATTTTCAGTAATATTTAGAATTTGAGAGTGCTATTTTTTTTACTGGATCATTAACTATTGTGTTAACTGTTGTAAATAGCTGTTATTTTACGATATGAACAAATATAGTCCCTCGAAAGAGAATAAATTGAAAAAAAACTATTGTGATATCCTTTCACATAGGAGTTAATTAGAATCAGAAAACCCACAAAGTTGATCTAGAAGTCAACCTTTCCTTTAATTATTCTGTTGCCCCCCCCCCCCCAATACTTAGTCAGGAGGGCATCATAGGTAATTTGAAACAAATTAAGACGACGACCCTTCACCCCGTCCTCGATGATCTAGTCATCTCGCGATCTACTCACCCAGTAAAACCGATACGCCCCCTACCCACCCCAAACACCACCACCACCCCAACCACCACCACCACCGCTATAACAAAACCAGTGTTCTCTAAATGACTGTTCCAGTTCGTTGCGACAAGCGTGTATTAGCTAATAAGTATACATCCTAAACATGATTGCCAAATTTTTTCAAAAATCAAACAAAGGAGAATGTCATTATCTCATCGTACGTGTTGCCTTTACAAATCATGTTCGGATTATAGTAGTAGTATAGGTCGTCATCTTTGCACAAGTAAGGCTAGCTAAATTGCCCGATGTGTAATTTTTTGGTTAATGTCTAGCGATCATTTTACTAACATAATGTATTCATCCTTAACATAGGTGTTTGACAATGAAATACCTCAAAAGAAACGTCACGAAGTCGATATTTTTGGTTACAAGTTTGCTATTACCGTAAGTTGTCTAGGGGATCAACTCGAGAGAAAAAAAAGTTGTCAGCATTTGTTGAGAGCATCTGCTTTCAAGATACTTTGCACCCAAAGTTCAAATCACAGATGGTTTAGAATATGTCTTCCTATAACCTCTCTCCGATCTTTGACTGTTTGAACTTTCCAACAGACCACAAGAGTTGTGCTCTTATTTCGAAGGGAAAATGTCTGAAGCAATTTCGTATTAGTGACCCGGACAGATTTGGATAGACCGAAGGTCGAAAATGAACAAGCCGACGTGAATTGCAAAATACCGCTACTTAGAGTAAGGGGAAAGGAAATGAAAGAGAGGTGGAAGAGGAGGTGAAGGAGGAGGAGGAGGAGGAGGAGGAGGAGGAGGAGGGGGAGGAGGAGGAGGAGGAGGAGGAGGAGGAGGAGGAGGAGGAGGAGGAGGAGGAGGAGGAGGGGGAGGAGGAGGGGGAGGAGGAGGAGGAGGAGGAGGAGGAGGAGGAGGAGGAGGAGGAGGAGGAGGAGGGGGAGGAGAAGGAGGAGGAGGAGAGAAAGAGAGAGAAAGAGAGAGAGAGAGAGAGAGAGAGAGAGAGGGGATAAAAAGAGAGAGGCAGAGACAGTGACAGGGGAGAGGTTTAGGGAGGAAAAAGAGGAAGGTAGATAATTTAGTACAAATTTTACGAACTTGTATGCTATTCGCAAATAATACGTTAACATTGTTTGAGCTCTTTGCATTATTTTTATCTGCATTAAGCTTGTAGCCATGACTGTGATGAAGCACTAAATTGACATGACTTATTGAATATTCTTATTTTCTATCCTCTTTTCAGTTTAGTATCTGGGCAAGAGAAGAGGCGATGTCTTCCGTGCACTATGCTCTGCAGAAAGGAGCCGCCATGTTGGATTACTTCGATTTCTACTTCAGTACAAAGTTTCCGCTCCCTAAAATGGGTAAGGCGGGCCACCTTGGAAAATATTGATAGGAATAGCCTGTTAGGATTTATTTTATTCTGTGATTGATTGAGAGAGCATATAGCTCTCATTTATTTCTTCCAATATGTATAATTAAAAAACAAACAAGTTAACAGTATGTCATGCATAATTTCATGTTTAAATCAAGATAACAGAGTAATACATACATATGAGCAAGTAATACAAATAAATGAAAGCAAAGGGTGTCCCGAAAAAAGCCTCAAGGGCTTGTAAGGAGGGGATCACCAGAGTAAAACAAAACAAAAAACAAACAAACAAGCAAACAAACAAACAAACAAACAAAAAAGAATAGTTGTATACAAATGAATCATGAATAATGCTAACGACAGCCAGAGGGGTGTGGCCGTTGCGACGCCACACTCCAGCACTCTACAAAGCTGAGTGGCAAGGTAATTGACATTATTTAATTTGATAATTTAGAGAGAAGGAATCTTTTCATTCGTTTTTTAAAGAGTGCATTGAATTGTGTGTGTTGAATGTCAGAAGGCAAGGAATTCCAGATAATGGGGCCAAGGTAACGAACTGTTTTTGAAAGTATATTAGTTTCTGTTTTCCTTTGTTTTTCGGTTTTATTTAATTCGGGATGCCTCTTCAGTTTGAAATAATCCTGCTGTTCTTGAGAGCACTAGATAAAAACAATACATACCAAAGCAGGAAATCATAATGTAGAACCTACGGCAGATTGAAAAATATTCACAACCCATAGTAAAGCACACATATTTGTGTTTCTGAATTATGAACCTTCGGAAAAACAAGTACCAATAAGCCTCATGAAATTTTTTTCCGGTCACTTCTAGGTTGTAGCACATTTAAAAAGAGAGAGAAACAACGCTACAGAGGCAAAAAGATAAAGGCCATCATATTTAGACTATAGGTGCATTTGTACTCTCTAATATCATTTGAGCAGACAAGAATAAGAGAAAAGAAAAAGGAAGTTTAGCACATATTATCCAGGTGCCTTTTGGTGTCTAATATTGCTGATGGAGTCACTGATAAATAAAGGGCAATTTGTTAATACTTCATTATGTACATTGTTTAAGGTGTGCAATATTAGGATTGCGGAAGGGCGACGTGCCCCATATATCCCTTTGATCCACCACTGTCTATTTTGTCTTCTTCAGATACTGTTGCCATACCTGATTTTGGTGTTGGTGCGATGGAGAACTGGGGTTTGATGACGTTCAAAGAGTCCTATCTCCTCTACACTCCTGGACAGTCGTCAGAATCCAACCTCCAAGATATCAACAACGTTTTGGCCCACGAGCTTGCCCATCAGGTCGGTCATGCCCCCTCCCCCCTTCCCCTCTTGAGTGGCGGTGTCTCAGGCGAGAATGTCCGGTCGCGTAAATAGACCGGTTTGCTAACATATTCAAATTCGTGGATGTTTCTTTTCTGGGGACGTAGTGAAGGGTTAATCCATTTACATGTAAAATAATTTATAACAATACCCGGAATCTAGTCTGCATACATTACTTGTTGCTATGTCGGGAAAGCCTCGGTAAAGCTTTTATGATATCAAAAAGAGCCTTTGTTTAAAAAGTATGCATAGAATTTGAAATGTTAGTAAACCAGTCAATATTCTCTAGATCAAAAAGTAGATAAACAAAACAACACCGTATATACGTGCAGTATTTTTAAAAGAGTATTTGCTTTTTACCCAAAAAACAACAACAACATGTTAACAGGAATATTTTATTATTACCGCTAACTCTTTTATTGAGACTTGACGGGGGATGCGGTAAACAAACAAATAATGACTGCTACTTTTTCTTGTCCAGGTTAACACTCTAGTTCCTCGGTGATCTCGAGACTGTCGGTACCGTTTCGAGATCGCCTTGAGCAATAGTTTTAACCGTGTCTCTCAGAGCAATCAATGTTTGTATACTTTCTTGTTTTCTTGCAGTGGTTTGGAAACCTAGTTTCATTCGAGTGGTGGAATGATCTGTGGTTAAAAGAAGGTTTTGCCACCTACGCCTCCATCATCGGCACCAACATAACAGAGCCTGACTGGGGTATGGTAAGTTAGGACATACACTGTTCCCAAGGGGATGGTACACTAAAACGATGTTATCTTTTATGGTAGCAAAATTATGTTAATTGTCATAATAAGTTATAATTAAGACCAGTCATTGGTTAATGTCTGCGCAAAACAGGCTGTGTTGTCCTAAATCTAAAAGAGATATCTGCGAAAGCACCAATGCTAAGTTTTGATTCCGCGCAAATTTAGTTTTTCATGACAAATAGCATCGTTTTTACTAATGAAAGGTACCATCGTTTTTTTAGAATATGGCCCTATGAAGTTGGAATAGGTTTAATTTTATCTAACCTCTTTTCATGATTGTGACACTAAATATGGTTTATGTTTGATAGATAAAATTCATACCTTTTCTAAACTTTTATTGATCAACCTCTTTAACACTTTATAAATTAAGGATAGCTTAGCATCTTTGAAAGATTCGACACAGTAATGTTCAGAGGCTGTATTCTGAAAACGATGCTACTCGGGGACGCTACCCTTTATCTTGTGAAATATGATGTTAACTGTCATAACAAACTCAAACTAATGGTGCTCAGGCAGGTGTCCCTTTAACTTTACGCGAACGCTGACAGCTTTGCGCAGATATTAACCAATGACTTGTCCTAATTTAGATTCGTTATGAAACTTAACATCCAAAAAGGTAGAAGCATTTTCAGAATACGGGGCCCAGTTGTCATATTTAATAATTATATATCATTAAAATGTAAATTGAAGTCAAAATAAATACGCGACTTCAAATCAACTTCGGGATTTCAGCTTTCTTTGCTTTCTTCATAGCAAGAATAAACATTATGTAAAACATTATAAGCAACAAAATGGCTAAATCTTTTGTCTGAACAATAAAATTATTTATATTTTTCACTTTTCTACAATAGGTGATGATGATGATGATGATAATAATAATGGTGGAAAATTAATTTTGTTTCCTCAGGGAAGCCTCGAGCTGAGAACATTGCGATTACGAGGGTTAAAACAGGCTGAAATAAATATGATTCAATTTAGTCACAATTCTTATCAATAAATCACTGCTATCATTTCTCGGCAGAGAGACCAGTTTGCTGCGACGAATTTGTTCGACGCTCTTCAAGCGGACGCCGCTCCGTCTTCCCGCCCAATTATCGTTGATGTCTTCACTGCAGACGACATCAACCAACAGTATGATGCTATCGTTTACGATAAGGTAATCGAGAGAGTCCCGCTTTCTAAATTTATTGCGTAAATATTGTCCAAATGTGAGGGTCATGTGTCCAACCTCCTGTTTGGCAACAGCTGTAGGATGGGGGTTTAGTGTCCGGACACTTTATACAAAAACAGAGCCGTCTCTTTTGCCTTTCAGGAAAATAGGCATCAAAAAGCATTATCTATCGTGTGTATTTTTTCATTTATATTATTGTCGAGTTATTTAAAACAAATTTGTATGGAACATTAAATTCAAACCGGATACCAAATCTCTCCAGATACACAATATATAATCTAGTAAACACGATCGCAAAAGACCTGAGAGAAATCAACCTTATAGTCAATTTAAATTTCTTTTGACACGTTGCGAACATTAAAATGTAATATTAGATAATCCAACAATGATTTCTATGTCAAAACAATACAATAAGTTATTCAAATTTCCCATAAGGTGATTTCCTAGAAAGCCTTTATGATCGTGTTTGTAAAAGATGATCCTGATTAGGCCTACCCAAGTTGGGCGGAAAATAACCTAAAGTTGATTGGTTGACCTCATAATTAGTAATAATAATATTAATATTTACACAGTATTTTAAAGGAAAAAGTAGGCATTTACATTTAATAAACATAGGATTTACATAGGCAATATAAAAGTAATTTTAAGCAGAAATGTGTGCGTATGTGTATGCGTGTGTACGAGGGAGGGCACAACAACAATTAAAAGGTTGCAATGATTAGACGGTGATCGAGGGAGGGGGAGGAGAGCAATTTTGTGTGACTATCACCTCCAATTTTGAAAATCGTGTGCAAGCAAGAAGGGAAGACTATATAGGCAGCTACTGCTGTCTCTTTTTTTTAAACACTATGTAGTGCCAATGCGATTGATTTCAACGACATTCATGTTTTTCTAACAGCCTGTAAATCTCTGCAATCTATCGAGATGTCGATGTACAGCGGATGTAAATGACCTTTCGCCGTTTATTCAGTTGCGTCCAAAAGTACAAACAGTATTGACACAAAAAACACATGCAGGTTGAGAAAGCAATTCCTTTAATGAAATTGCCTGGTAGCTTCGAGGTACAGACCTGTTTTTGTGTGGAAACGGGGGAGACAGAAGTTTGATGTAGTGCAATTGGATTTTAGTGAGAGAATGAAAGAGAGGGAAAGAGAGAGGGGAAGGAACTGTTAGGGCAAGAGCAAGAGAGAGAGGGAAAAAAAGGGGGGGGGGGGAGTGGATTTGGATAGTAAGGGAAAGGTGATGAAAGAGATAATGATAGAGAAAAAAGTACAGTTATAGGACAAAAGGAAAGATACAAATAAAAAGAAGAAGTGAGAAAAAGAAATAAGAGAAGAAGAGGAGAAGGAACAACTACTACTACTACTACTACTACTACTTCTACTACTACTACTCCTCCTAATAATGATTATGATGATACTTATTGAAATAATAACAACAAAATGATGATGATTATAAGGAAGAAGAGGTTATTGAAAATAAATTTGAAAACGTTTTCAGATTTTTCCTTCTTTCAAGAAAAATCTCTAAATACACTTGTTCGTTTACACCAACAGGCAGCGTCGATCATTAGAATGATACACGATTTCTTGGGTGAAACAGAGTTTAGGAGAGGATTAGAGGTATGTGTGTTAACTTATAGATTTCCGTTTGAATTTCCTTTTTTTATTTGAAAGAAAATTCTCTGAATTTGTGGATATAATATTGCACAAGGCATTCCATGCACATTAGATTGGTTTGATCGCATGGATCAATCGGAGACATGCCACCATCTATGATTCTAGTTTGTCATTTTGCCACTTTCCGAATAACAGAATCATTATAAATCATTACAATTAAATAAATAAGATTCGGATGCTCGGCTACGTAATCCGTATTTGTACATCTCCATCACTACCAATCATGTCACAATAAAAACAAGACGTATTATCAACATGTATTTGGAATTCGTAGCCGTTTTAAGTCCCCCCAATTTACTTAACCCCCATGCAACATGAGGAGTACTTATTGCTGATGCAATTTGCAAAAAAAATAAAATTAAAAGAATAATAATAATCAAAAAACCAAATTAAGTATTGATAATGCAATCTGCAAAAAAGAAGAATGTATTTTAAAGCTAAATTGATTCTGATATTTGTTTTTAACTTTAAAATGTGCTGCACAAACTTTACTTCATGCAGATCTATGTGGAGAGATATCAATACAGCAATGCGGTGAACACAGATCTGTGGAATTGCTTCACCGATGTAAGTACTGTATGTATGCCTACCTACCTCATGTATAATGCCCGTTGAATACGATGCGTCACTTTCATTGCGTCATTACCTGCGCCAATCGAGTCTGTGAAGGTAATTGGCTCATGCGCCATTAATTCAATGCAATTTTTTTTTACACTGCTCATTATGCTTTTTGTTGTTGACGATGTCAGTCTCGTATGGAGCGTCACTGACGCAGTCTTGCGTTAGGTAAATGACGCTTCGTGTGCAATAGGTATTATAGACAAGTCTTTGACTGAATCATATTACTATTGACGCAATGTTAATTTGATCAAAATATTTCATAAACACCAATTTTTCATAGAGGTTTTTTCTTTTATCTTGATAGCAAATAATATTTGATTTTTAAAATGTGACGCGTCTAGAGTTGACATCCACGATTGTTAATTTTGGATCAAGACATAGATATTAAAAAAAAAAAACATAACACATTTAAAGAAACAAGAACTGTTACAATTTACGAAAAAAGACAAAATATTAAATGATAATACAAAAATAATGATAATAATAATGATAATTTACCCAGGGTTGACTCTAATTCTCTCAGAAGACCATGTCATGGTTATGAGTTAACATTATAATTTCATTACTTGTCCTTTTTCTTTATTTTATTAAAATATCTTTTTCTTTTTAGGCCGTAAATGGGTCGGGCATTGATGTCAAGCAAGTCATGGACACATGGACCTTACAAATGGGTTATCCCATTGTCCACGTGACTCGTGAATATTCATTAGCTAATCCGTCCTTCTCAGCCAATCAGAGTCGCTTCCTCATTGACCCGGAAGCAAACACTACAACTACTTATGATGACCTTGGGTATTTACAATAACGATGTCATTCATCGATTGATTTACAGATTTTTGTTGAAAATGTTGTGTTCAATTTTTTGTTGTTGGCCCATATGATTTGTGGGGTAATAAATAATCATAACATATTAAAGGGCAAATATTTGGCTCAATATGGCCAGTTTCAATTTTCGTTGTAAATGTGCATGTTACCCCCCTAATGCCGGAACAACTATACTTATGATTGGACTCTATGATTGTTATTCAAGTTTTTGGAAATGTCGTTTTTTTAATTTTTTACTTTACCTTTTTATAATTTTGTTAGGGTACATTTGTCGGCGAAATTGAGATCTGAAAAGTCCCTTTTTCGTATATCTGGTTGCTTGTAAAAAAAGATCAGGCCGATTTATTGGCGAAATTAGTTCGCCACATCACCCATACGCCCATTCAAAGTCTAGCGCCATATCCGAACATGCCCTTAATATTGATCCCATTGTTGTTAACCCGCTCTGACATTATTTTCAGCTATCAATGGCATATACCTATGAGGTATACTACAAAACAGGGGGCAAACTTCGAGAGTCCTCCCCTTCAATGGCTTACACCCAACTCGCCTGGTAAGATGGAATAAATTGGCGAATTTTTCATGTATGTTGACTTAACTATATGAAAATCATTAATTCAATGTTCTTTAACCAGAATAATGGTCATAACCATGTTCGTGATTGGGGTTGTGTTACCAGACGCTGAACAAAAGTAAAGATGTCACTTTATGTATGTATAGAATAATGGTATCTATCAAAAAAATTCTTCATTTTTAAAATCATGCAAGACAACTTACCTGTCCAGAGATACGAGAATTTGGGGAGAGGTACAATTGGTCGTACCCACTTTTTAAACCCAACTGGAACAACCCTAAATGGTGCTCCTTCTTCTTCTTCTTCTTCTTCTTCTTCTTCTTCTTCTTCTCTCATACTCGTCGCTGTTTTCACGAAGTGACGGTAGTGAAAAAAAATTGCATTCACTTTGCGTTACGATTTTCCTCACTACCGTCACTTCGTGAAAACAAGGACGAATTATCAATATTATTAAAGCTATCATTATTCAATGTTATATGATTCTTCTATTCAGTTACTATACCTCTGGCGGGTTCTTTAGCAGACGATTGGCTTATGGTGAACATCAACGCCTACGGGTACTATCGAGTCAACTACGATGAACAGAACTGGCAGTTGCTGATTTCTCAACTCCTCACAGATCACCAGGTAATAACTGCTTATTTTTTCCACGTCACGGTTAAAACTATAGCTCCTCGGTGATCTCGAGACTGCACTATATGCCTCTCGATTTCATATAATTTATATGATTATTGAAAGCTGCAGTGCATGCAGTTTTTTTAATTTTTAACATCGGTCTCCGACATCGACGAAATATAACACATCATTCGTGGAAATTCTGAAATCGTCGGTTCTTATAATCATTTTGTTACATTGAACTCCGCATCATTCAATATATACTGTCTTGAACAATCGTGAAATATACCTAATTCGAATCTGTCTTGATTAACATGCAGGCCATCCCCATCTCGAATCGTGTAGCTTTGCTTGGGGACGCCCTGAACTTAGCGAGGGCGGGCGACCTGAGTTACACCACCGCACTCAACCTGACCCGCTACCTAGCCGAGGAGAGGCACTGCGTTCCTTGGTTGACCGCCACCAAGGCCCTGGGTTACATCAAACTCATGCTGTCCAGGGCGTCAGCCTTTGGAGATTTTGAAGTTAGTGTCACTTAATGAATCCCTGCATGATACATAACCGTACGATTAATACCACACAACGAACAGAACAAAGATAACTGTATACAGGGCCCTTAAAGGCTTGTGCATATACGACGCGGCAAATCTGCAGCGGTTTTTTCTTCTTCATGATGACGTAAAGTGTAACACCGCCCCATGTTCATAACACAGGGCTCAGCGGATCCGCGCATGACATTTGACTTTGTTGTGCGCAGCTGCTATCAGTTTAGAATTAAAATTACCGCGGTGGCTATTTTGTTTGCGGCGGTTCACCGCTTCATATCCACACGAGCCTTTATAGTGTTGACTATGTTCACACTTTATCTTTTATTTTGGTGATTCACGATTTGCTCTTGTGACAAGTGCCATGGACTTTATTTCGTAAAAAGTATATGTTAAGGATTAGAAATACAATTGGGTTTACGTTAGCTTTAGGTTTAGGGTAACGATAAGGTATAGGCATGTGTTACTATAAATATTTATTTTACAGAGGGAAGCCTCATCACCATCAATGCTGTTCTTCCTGATGGTCCTTCAATTAGTATCACCACAGCCATTGCCATGTACCCATTGCCATCTGGGTGGAGAGTAGCAAATGTGGAGTAATGTCTTGCCAAAGGACGATATATAGTGCCGCGATGGGATTCGAACCCTTAAAGGGAGGCTTTACTACTTCAGCACGAAGGGATTAGACCACCTAGTGAGCCATCGAGGTCACTGTGACAGGTGGCTATCTCATCAACTCAGCTCTCATTTAACATAAGAAAAAGAGGATCATGGGGGACCAACAGGCACCGATTGGGGAAGTTTTCTATATAGAGGGAGCAAGTAGCTACAAGTAGGACAGTGTGCCTTTAACCCTTGGTTTGGAGAGTCATTCAAGTGAATATACCATTGTAACACGACACCTCCAATGCTTGAAGTTCTTAATCTGGACAATAAATTGTAGGACAATGACGCTGAGCAATGTAGCTTATGCAGCGATCTATTTTCACACTGTTTTCATCAGACTAAAGTTGCAAAATAACCCGCTATTTTCAGACTCGGGATATTTTCCCGAAGCTTGAAATTGTGCTTCACAAGACCGATACGTTCATCACAAACTAGCTCGGACGGGCGCAAATTAGCTCTCTATTTCCCCCAAAACGAGCTGTTTTGGAAACAAGGCCAAGATTTCTCGGGATATTTTCTCGACCAAATAGCCCGCTAATTGCAATTGCGGGCTGATGTGGACGCAATTAGAGATCCGGCTAGTTAAAATAGCGGGTTATTTGCAACTTCGGTCTGATGAGGACACTCCTCATGCTCTCTCTGTTTGTCCGTTACATTTTGCAGACGTACATGTCCAGGCTCGTGGAACCTTTTTACCTTGCAGTCGGTTGGGATAACTCAAACAGTGGCCATCTTCAACAGTAAGAAATTCATCAGTTCACTTCCGGAAGGGCCAAACAGAGTATTTTTCCTACATGCGGTTAAAAGGACCTACAAAGCTTTCCATAAATTAAAAATGGGCATACCCATGTCGTAGATGTATTTTCTACATTCTAATGTTTAGTGTCACTGGCAATGCATATTGGATAAAGAGATCTGTAATATATTTGTCGTCTCGCCGCTTTAAGGAACTTAAATTATTTACGACATCTACGTATATACCTACCGGATACAAGAATTTAGAGTAAATCACACATGTTTTCTCCATGGTTCATTTTGTTTCAAGTTGTATTTATTTTAGTTAGCTACTATAGGTGTTATTTTTTTAGCCCACGAAACAATGCCCCTCACAATTGAGAGGTGAGATGATATTTTTGTTGTTCATTTATTTACAGATTGGCCCGTGTTCTTGCCATACAGGAAGCATGTAACTATGGCAACGCAGACTGCATCTCCACGGCAACATCATTGTTTGCAGCCTGGATGAGGAATAGCTCCTATAATTCGTAAGTCGAACTTTAAAAAAATCATGCTCAGTATTCCAATCCTCCGAGGGCAACGGGGCAGACACTATTGCAAGAGTCGATCAATTCAAGTCATATCATTCTTAAAGGCATCGTTTAACAATGTTAAATCTGAGATGCATGGTCCTACTTCTCATCAGTGTCTGTGATATGGTGCAATTTTGAAGCCCTAAACAAATTGCGCTTCAAAATGATCATGAAGTGCCTCAAAAAATATAAAGATCTTCGAGTGACCGGTTTTACCATACTCATTATCCCCAACAGACTGTAGTGTTAACAAAATCGTTAGGAAAACGGTTTTTTTTAAATTTCGATTTCCAATCACAAATATCTTGATAATCAGACAGGCGATCGGCTTGTAAAAGTCATGTGATTCCTGACTGACCTAAAGGGTTATAATTACGATTACAGCATGAGCTAGCTAAATCTGGGATTTTATTTAGAATCTGAGGCATAGATACCCAATACCTTTAAAGAGATCCTCAGCATTTATAGAGCCGTATTTTTCCTAGAAACATTTGAAAGCACAGGCAGCAGCCTTGTTTGTGTCCACCCATTGAGAGGGCATTTGGAAGATCGGGGACGGGGGGGGGGGGGGGGGGGGGGGCTGCGGTCTTACTCTGAAATTAAATTTCAATTAACAAGGCTACTAATTAGAGGGTGCAGGAGATGGTCCAGGGCCCTATTTCATAAAACTTGTCACAATAACAAATACTACATTTCTATGACAAATTTGCTCTCAGCCAATCAAATGCGACGATTTCTGTAGCTTATAATAGTTATTGAAACTTGTTATTGATAACAAATTTTGTGAAACAGGGCCCATGTAACTTCTCATCTCCACCTACCCACTTTTTCTTTTCCTATGTACCCTTTACTCACCGGTTTTTAGAGTGTAACTGAGGAATAATCCAATGTATTTGAAATGGGAAAAAACTTGGGTTTACAAAGTTAAAGTCACCATAGGTTCAGAGCAAATATCGGATTACCCTAAACATACGACATGATTTACAAGTTGTTGCATTCATTTTGAAATACAACATACCATGTATACCGTAGACTTTGCTATACGGCATGTATATTTATACAAACTTAGACATTGGTCTTTAAATTTACCAATTAATTTATTCTGCTGTTACTTTTTAGTTTTTTTTCCTTTTACTCTAATTTTTTTATATCCATTTCTTTTTGCAAGTATTTTGTATCAGGTGCTGATTATGTCAATTTTGTGTCCTTTAACAAAAAAAAGTTTCCGTCTATTTTGTATACTCTGTTCATGTAATTTGAAATAAAGAAGAATTAAATTAAATTGGAAAACAAAATCTAACCTTTTCTTTGGTACTGCAGTATACCACCTGACCAAAAGAAGAGCGTCTACTGCACTGCTATCGCAGGGGGAGGAGATGCAGAATGGTCCTTTGCATTCGACCAGTATGAATCGACCCTCATCGCAAGCGAACGGGCTTTACTCCTGAAGTCTCTGGCATGCGCCAATCAACCCTGGATACTCAGCAAGTATGTTATACCCCTTTTTTCTTCTTTTTTTTCTTCGAAATGGCCGCTCAAAATGGCCGCTCTGTACATTTTCCCTGACAGTCGGGCTATCTTTCAAGATGGCCGCGCCGTGACATTAGCCATTTTGAAAGCGCTATTACTCCTTCACAAATCTAAAATTTCATTGCACACTTTAGTTTTTAGAGTGCCTATAACTTACTATAGTCAGCAAAATATAATAATTACCTAGAATATATTAAAGGTAAAGACCAGTTTGGGAAACGCCCCCCCTCTCAAAAAATGAAATGGACGCTTTTATTACCAATCATGTGAAAGAATATGTTTTGACTAATACGTAATGATACAAATTTTGCCGAGAAACCGCCTACTAATTAATATATTTGGTAAATCATTATGTCTATTTGGACCTGATAGATATAACGCACGTGTCGCGCACGTGTGCGTAGTTCCATATACATATTTCTGTGTACAGTGCTAGTAATTTTACCAAGACTGGACCAAATTTCTTATCATTTTGATGATTCCAGAACCTTGCAGTACACACCAATACTTATATGCTAGATGATCAACCTTTTCTGATCGATTCGACAACGTTTCTTTCACAATGCAATCGCATGACCATAACTGGTCTTTATCTTTAAAAGTCGCCTCGTAAGTTATGTTTACTACCTATTTTCATTTGCAGGCATTGTTCTTATTTTCTTATACATAATACAAAAATTGACTATAAAAAGGGATTAAGTTTATCATATTTTCTTGTAAATATCTAGAAATTACAAAGCATAGGACAAGTTATCGTTACCCTATATATTGCAAATATCTTTAACTGATAAAGTCCTTTATCCTCGCTTTATTACAGATATCTAGAAATGACGATCAACGGAATAAAATCTCAGGATGCGGGGTCTGTTGTAGTGAGCGTGGCGAAAAATCCCGTCGGATACGATCTAGCGTGGCGGTTTTTCCAGACTAATTGGGAATTCTTCAGACAAACGTAACTATTATTATGCATTTAACCTATATACCTGTCATTTTTAATTTATTTGTTCAGAGGAAATACCCACGGGGTTTGGGCTGACGAGTCCGATATCCATCACAGTAACAATATAATTATGTCTCATTTGCCTTGTACAAAGAGTTATCGGGTGGGCCGTTGTCACAACCCTAGGCAAATAATAACAAATTGTTATTGATAAATTATTCATTGTTATTGATTATAATTCGAAAATATATTTCCTGATTATTTTTTCTTATTTCCAGCTATGGCAGTACATTATTTCACTTTGCCAACCTAATACAAAAAGTCACGGCGCATTTCAACACGGAGTCACAACTCAGAGAGGTAATTTTAACAAAATTAATACTTTCTAGTGGCGTACTACGGGTTCGGTCATTGGAGGGGATGGGGGAGGGGGCAATGTCATTATGAGGGGGGGGGGGGGACTGGAAGTAGTGCGGTGAAAATCTGCTTAAAGATACTATGTCCCTTTTGCAGCCAACATCAAATTCTGTAGAACTTTGCAGGAATTATAAATATGTCATGTATGTCCTATCTCTGAAATTTAAACGTTAGCAGTGTCCTAATATACAAATTATGCAAGGAAACCCGTTTACTTGCTAGACTTCTCTGTTGGACACTATTGAGCGACTGACTGGCTTTTTTCTTCTTTGGTAATAACATACATAAAATAAGCTGTAAAGGGTACATGAGCATTTGTCTACATCAATAACCCACTTCTTGTAATGGTCAATATTAAACTGATTGAATCTTTGTGCAGCATAAAACGTACGACCATTCGGTAAAATGGTCTGAAAATCACACTATTCCTTACTGGCTCAATACCTCTTAAGTCGATTCGACAACTAATAGTCGTTATTTTCCCACTTAAAGAAATTTCCAAGCCCCCGTTTTTTTAGGGAAGTTCTAAATTAGTATTGTCTTTCAAATGCCATTGGAATTTAATCTTTTCATTATGTTGGTCTGTAAATGGGACGCAGTACCTTTAAGAACACAAGTTTAAAAGTGCCCTCCCTCTTTTGTGGTGATGACACTTTAGTTTTGATCGTCAGAGAATTTCGACGTTAAATGAACAAACGGCATCAAAACAATCCTGATTTCCCCCCCCCTTTTTTGTTGTTAGTTATTTGCTTACTACTTGTCAAACATTGCTGTCCCCTATTTACTGAAATCCTGGATCCGCCCTGATTAACTTAGCGAATCCTTTTTTCGTTTTCAGCTTCAGAACTTTATATCACTGCACCCTGATCAGGGGACAGGCGCCAGAGCTCTGGTCCAGGCCGTAGAGCAGACCAGGGCTAACATCAGATGGGTCCAGAACCATCGGGATGAAGTGCAAGCCTGGCTCCAGCGGGTGAACCAAGATTGAGTCCTGGATTGTCTGACCCTCGTTCATACTTGACGTGGTAAACCGACTTAAAGCTCGATGCACACGAAGGTTTTTTTCCTACTGCCACGAATTAAACCAACTGATTGTTCAGTCCAATAACATTCATGTCACAGTGAGCAGTGAACAAGAAGCCTCTACAGATAATGCTGGCTGCATCTGCATGGAATCACCACATAAACGTTTCTATGTGTATTCTGTTTACGCCATTTTTCCGTCGAAATCTATTTACAGACCAATTCGCAACCTTGCGCTAGGCCATTGTACCTTACTTTATAAAAGTTGCGTCTAAGACTAGAGATTACGCCCGGACCTGTTCTGTGCATTTCTATGCCTGGTTGTCATCGAAAACCTATCCTGTCAACCGGGTCTGAACTATGGTTACAGCGAGATTTAAACCACACTGCGTTTAAATAAAAGGCGGAGAAAGGCGGTGACGGAAAAAAAAAGTATCGAATTGTTAAAAAAAATATTGCTAAGCATACTTCCCTATCTCTGTGTTATGCCTGTTGAACTCGATCCGTCATTTCGATTGCGTTATTACTTGCGCTAATTGAGCCTTTAAAGGCAATGGAACAATACACTGGTAATTCAACGCAACATTTGTCCTGCTAATTTTGCATGGATTCCAAGTCTGATGTCACTGACGCATCAAAAACCGTGCCAATGGCTGACGCAGTGGTCGACGCAGTCCCACGTCAGCGTCATAAAGCCTCGTGTGCAAACGCAGCGGATTATTATAACACACAGAAATGTGAGACGCACTGCTATAGACGAGCTTTACATCATTTCATTTTTACCGCAGCGGCTTTTTTGAGACGGTTAACCGCGTCATCAGAGAACGAGGCCTATGAGACGCCAAGAGATCGACGTCCAAGAAAGGATAGCAGAGAGCTGAAAGTCTTCCTCAAGTGCGGAGTGGTGGTGATATCTGCTGTTTATTTACAATCCGAACAAAATTCCAAAGATCTCCTCGTTATAAACTTGCCATTGTTTCTATCATGATGAAGTCGAGACACGTCGTTATTTGGTCTTGTAATGTTTAGCCGTCAAGACTGACGGTCAATAATCATTGATACAATAATCATTGGAAACAAAGTCATTCCTGGCATATTTTATCGACAAAATACGAATGTCCTATTAAAACTCATTAAGTGGTGTCTCTCTTTATACTCCGTTTTATCAGCTCCAAATAAATGACACGGGCACAAAATTAAAAGTTATCTTTAATGATAATAATTTGCTTACACATGGAAGCCTCATCAGCATCAATGATGTACTTTCTGAGGGCCCTGCAAATATTATTACCCCAGCTATCTTTGCCAGGTACCCATTTAAACATGGGTTGAGAATAATGATAATAATAATAATAGTTCGTTCTTTTATAGCGCATTTCAGGACCAAAGGCCCTCTCAAAGCGCTTTACAATGTGTACGTTAACATAATTACTCGAAGAATTCATCAAAAAGGTGGGTTTTCAAACGCGGATTAATGTCTTTCCAAGGAATGCTCTTCAGCAATTTTGTTGCTCTTTAGTTGAATCCCTTAGCTTTATTAGTTTTAGAGAAATTGCAGAAGTTTCAAAACATGACTTTCTTCAATCGACTTAAGAGAAAAGGTAAACCTGTTAGCGATAACGCCAGGATGGACATCGTGGGAGACTGATCCAGTATCTATACTATCATGTACAGCTAAACTTTACCAGTATTAACAAAATAATCATGCAAGTATTTGCAGTATCATCATTGTTGTTTTCCTGTCCACCGACGACTGACGTGAGCAAATGACCGTCACTTGATTTCCCTTGGTACAACGTAACAAAGAGACTTCCAACAGTATACTTTTGATTCAACATTCAATATTTTGTGAAATAAAGTCCCACTTGACCTTTCCAATCAAATATGTTACGTTCGTTATTTAGTCTTTAATGTTTTTCCCATTCATAAATCATTTTTTTGTCTAATCAAATATTTCACGTTATTTATAAGCATTTTACATTTTCCTTATTCATCATCATTGATTATACTACTTGCTTTACTTCTTGATTGTATCTTTTCTTTGGTAGAAGGTTTTGCATCATCCATGTAATCCAATATAGAAAATTAAACAGTGAGAATATTTAAATGAAAATTAGAGTATTGGAGTATATCATATAGATATCAAATATAAAATCTAGAGAAATAGACAAATAGCCAGAAGAAAAGGCAAACCAAGAGGTTAAACAAAGTAATATGTACATTAGTGAGCAGGGCGTATATCAAATTTTAGAGCAGTTAATTTTAGAATTCTAATAAGACTTTTTTTCTACTATGTATAAATATTATCATTGCTCCGTCCTTGTATCATATGAAATATATATCACTCTTTGAACATGTAGATAGTCCTCTCTTTTTTTGAAGCAGCAAGATCACATTGGAATTTTAAGAAGAGGCACGATATATAAACTAATGACAATTTCATGTGAATAATAAAATGATAAGATATATACGCATTTTTTTGTTTCATTGTTTTGACTTTATATCAGGTGGATTGATTAATAAAAGTAGGCATGTGTGTATTAAAATGATCAGTCTCAGTGTGCGTATAAAGTGAGAGGATATATGTATGGTCGTGTGACCATAATTCGCGCATGACCTTAATTCGCGCACAGTTTCATACCCACCCCCCCCCCCAAAAAAAAAAAAAAAAAACGGTAAGAATTCGAAAATCTGATGCCACCATCAGATCTTCCTCGTGCTTCCCTCGAGGCATTCGGTGGAGGTGGGGGGGGGGGGGGGGTGTCTGTAGGTCGTCTCTCACATCCCAGCTCAGTAAAAAAAGGCAAGTGGTGACGACTTAGACGAGTGGTCCAAAGTCAACGTTTTCTTAAAAATTTCTGCCTTATCTTTATATTGCTACACTACACATACATCCACAAACGCACGCATACACCTAATTTTTGTTTTAAATATTCATTTTGTTTTATTCCTCCAAATGTGTAATACACACACCCACGCACACTTATATACACACATACACAGGGTGAGTGGTGGGGTGATAACCCTAGGCATATGAATCATAGACTTGAGTAAAACTTAATGAAACAGTTGTAGAATAAGATTAAATGTTCTCAATAATGTGGAAAAATACACGACTACCTCAAAATAGTTCCAAAAATTAGAATTATCAGATCAGTATGATCTATAAAGACCCTATGGGCTTTACATGGTAATGCAGAATATTTGTATTCTTTAAACAAAACAAAAAATCACAATTACACATATAGCCATGTTTATTGAAATACATCAAACTACAGATAATAGGAGCATACACAATATACGAAAAGCATAGATATGTACATTTAAGGCACGTTGCATTATTTACATTTAAATACTTAGGGCTACATGACAACTTATACTATAACCGCGTTATAAGTTGTCATGCATTCTTATGAATTTACATTACAATAATTAAATGAGGATGAAATAATTCATCACGGTTATATTCAACATAATGGATTCCAATATATATATAGTTAATCGCATGTGAAACAAAATAGACCTACATGTAAATGAAGGACGTACGTCATTCTTTATCATCTAATCAATGTAAACAAAATAATAAGTTTCAGTAAACGATATTCGGCGTTTAACAATATACCACCCACACTGAACATGTCTAAAAGGAATCAACACAGCTTCTTATACTAATACTCCACAACAAAAACATCATCAACAAGACAATAACTACACCAACAACAACTATTGCTACTACCTCTACTACTACTACTACTACAGTCTGGAGAAATGACAATGAAAGCCAGCTAAATCGTCTCCAAGTTTTACAGAATAGAACAAGGGTGTCGATTTGTATCCGTGGTTGGGGGGGGGGGGGGGGGGGGGTGAAAGGTGCCAAAATATTTTCGGCAATGGATCAAAGCAACCAAAGTGGTAGAAGCGTGTGGCAAGTTGCACCCCTCCCAAGCGCGTAGCCAGGATTTAATTTTAGGGGGCGGTAGTGAGCACGCGAAGCGCGGTTCCTAGGGGGTTGGGTGCAGGGAGGGGGAGTCCCCCCCCCCCCCCCGTGCGCAAAGCGCGGAAGCTTTGACGTTTCACTAAATTATTAGAGAAAGAAGACGATTCGTTGGACCGTTCTCGACTCTTAATCCTTGTTTGAATCAAGTTCCCCTTCCCCCGCGCGTAGCGCGGAAGCTCTGACGTTTCATTAGATTATTAAAGAAAGAAGACGATTCGATGTACCATTCTCGACTCTTAATCCTTGTCTGAATTCATTTTTGCCCATTCCTGCGCGAAGCGCGGAAGCTTTCACATTTTATTACAAATATTAGAGAAAGAAGACGATTTGTTGTTTCGTGTCCTTCATGAATTCAGTTTCCCCCCTACCGCGCGAAGCGCTGAAGCTTTAATGTTTCAATAAATTATTACTCTTAATCCTTGTCTGTATTCATTTTCGCCCATTTCGCGCGTAGCGCGGAAGCTTTCACGTTTCATTAAATTATTAGTAAAAGAAGACGATTAGTTGTATCGTGTACTTTGACGTTTCATTTGATTATTACTCTTAATCCACGTTTGAATTCAGTTGCCCCCTAACAGCTTTGCCCTGTTCGCTTAATTATTCGAGAAAGAAGACGATTCGTTGTACTGTTCTCTGTATTATTCCTTTTCTGAATTCAGTTTCCCCACTGAAAATAAGTTGTGTCACAAATAAGTTGTGACATAATAATCTTTCTCCAAAAATGAAAAATGTTTTAGGAAATATCAGGAAATAAAATGAGTGAAAAAAGTAAAAATAAAGATACAATGACGTGAATTTTAAAAAGGGTGAACGGAAACAACATAACAACTAGTGAACTATTTTATAAGTCATACTAATGTCCGAAAATCTTTCTCCTTGTCTCCGATCTCATCACGAAATCGTCACAGAATTCATCTATGATTACACTGTCCAGGATTGTCTGGTGTGCATTGCAGATTGCTACTTTTGTGCTTCGCGCTAAACATTTAGCTCGTTGCTTTTGATGCTGCGTCTTTGCATTCGGCGCACTGCATTTCGATGATGCTGTTGATTAAACAAATTGAATAAATTCATCAATTCCTGATGAAGCCGTATGAGCGAGAATTCAATTTATTCTTGTCTCATATACGGTTCAACGGTTGTCTTATTTACTTCGTATATATGTATGTATTATGAAAATGAGATAGCAAAATGTGTTTATTGATGGTCATCTTGCGAGTTATAACCATTAACTACTCTCATCGGACTCTCATCATAAATTTTTCTCTTCATTTTTTATAATTTGTTTATGGTGAATTATTGGGGGGATGATTGTACAGGCCATCCCCCCCCCCCACCTGAAATATTGGGGGGGATATATCCCCCCCCATCCCCCCAGGGATCGACACCCATGGAATAGGACGTTAAGGTCTGCTTTAGAGGTAAATAATCGTTTCAATAGAGCCACTTTGTATAACACGCTAAATGTCGATCAACTCGACGAAAGATGGAATAAGCAGTCAATTTTACTTGTATTCAAATTAGTTAATAACATAGCCCCACCCTCACTACGCTCACGGATCCATCTTAGGGTGCGTTCAATCGATTTTTCGAAGCTAGAATCACAGACATGAATCACAAATCAAAACGCCGTTACAAAAAACAAGGTCACTGCGTTTGCGTTCAAGCGATTTTTCATCAACGCTGATCCTAGCTCATTTCGAGCCCAGCCACTGCGCATCACACTGCGCAGTTGACCCAGGAAGTATAGGTCAACCTTGGCGCGCGCTTTCTGGAATTGTTTACGGCCGACTGTTGACTGCTGTTTTGAGCATAGATCGCAATAATAAAACAAAGAATGAGAAGGTGATAGAAGGAAGAAAGAAAGAATAACATCAGGAAAGACAGAAAGAGAAAGTGATAGAATGATTAAAACAAAGAATAACATAAGAGAAAGTGATAGAATGATTAAAACAAAGAATAACATTAGAGAAAGTGATAGAAGGAAGAAACAAAGAATAACATATAAGGAAAGAGAAAGTGATAGAATGATTAAAACAAAGAATTACATAAGAAAAGGTGATAGAAGGAAAAAACAAAGAATAACATAAGA
Organism: Strongylocentrotus droebachiensis; assembly: GCA_035222895.1. NCBI lineage: Eukaryota > Metazoa > Echinodermata > Echinoidea > Camarodonta > Strongylocentrotidae > Strongylocentrotus > Strongylocentrotus droebachiensis. The sequence goes on along the minus strand of JAVYIG010011274.1, from coordinate 34,605 downwards.
ATAGAAGGAAGAAACAAAGAATAACATAAGGAAACACAGAAAGAGAAAGTCGATAGAATGCTTAAAATAAAGAATTACATAAGAAAAGGTGATAGAAGGAAAAAACAAAGAATAACATAAGAATAGAAGGAAAAAACAAAGAATAACATAAGAGAAAGTGATAGAATGCTTAAAACAAAGAATTACATAAGAAAAGGTGATAGAAGGAAAAAACAATGAATAACATAAGAATAGAAGGAAGAAACAAAGAATAACATAAGAGAAAGTGATAGAATGCTTAAAACAAAGAATTACATAAGAAAAGGTGATAGAAGGAAAAAAAATAAAAGCATAAGCGAATAGAAGGAAGAAACAAAGAATAACATAAGGAAAGACAGAAAGAGACAATGATAGAAGGAAAACAAGGAATAACATAACGGAACAGGCCACGATAAAGAGCATGGTACTAAAAACGATGCTACTACTATAATTAGTGATAAATTGGGCCTTTCGCAGAATGCAGAAATTTCTCGGTGCACATTTACCATGATTACAGAAAGTGCAGAAATGAATTCTAATATTAAGCTTGATGCTTCGTGAATAAACTTAATACTGTTTTGCATCGAATTTAATGGTGTGCAATCAATAGTTAAACTTGAAAAAAATTATTTTGCTTTGATATTTGACGTTCCTATACATTTATACTTAGTCAGTGATTAATAACTTGCATTGAAAAGACACTCCTTTGTATGGGCACCGATCATTTGGCTACGTTATTTACAAATTATCTACAGACAAAAGTAAAAACTCATATGAATATATCAGGCAAGACAGTTTCCCTTTTCAAATCAAACTGTTAGATACAAACAAACCTTTTACGTAACACAATGCAAGAGTGCATACATAAAATATACTGGATAACAAAATAATACAGCGTTATATTTGTGAAAGAAATGTTGTCTTCGTTTATCCTTTTTGCAAGGGCCATGAAGGATACATGACTAGTTACATTTCCTTTATTTTTTGGTTGTGGATACATCTTAGAACAGCTTACTGTAACACTCTTGTGTTTTTGTGAAATTAAATTACAACTGATACTGAAATTATCGTCAATTTGCACATCTGGATGCTAAAATCGTTTCTTAGACCCCGTTCTCACTCACTTTGAAAGTGGTCTTAGTTAGACCGCTCCAGAGGAACGGGTCTTGAGGAACGGTTTGCGAGCGTTCACACTCCGAGCAGTTTTTTATGGCTCAAACCGCTCCACGAGTCAAAGTGGTCTTGTTGCTATGTCAGCTCAGGTCAGCAGGTCAATTTTTTCGCGCGCGGAATACGAACTGTATGTACCGTACTACATGTTTTGCAAGGAACGTCACTAGCTCACTTCCGCTCAAAGTACGCTTCCGTTCACATTGCACGTTAGAGCGGTCCAAACCGCTCTTAATAAGACCCGTTCCTCAAGACCACCTCCCGAGGTGGTCTTCTGGAGCGGTCCAGAAGTCCACTTCCTGGACCACTTTGACCGTTCTCACTCACCTAAGAACTGCTCCTGAGGAACGGATCTTAGTTAGACCGCGCCAACGAAGTGAATGTTTACAATCGAAATATTCGTTTGTTTGTTCTGTGTGTACATACATTTTATTGTTCATTATGTAATTTCCGGCTTTCCGCTACACTCTTTGTTATAATTATACATTTGCTTTTAAGACGGCCAATTACTGCCATTGCATATGTTTTCTGTTTATAATTATAACATATCTTTGCATATGAATACATTCGAATGTTTCATTCAAAACAAGCCTTCTGGCTCTGAAAAGACCACGCTGTAAACGTAATGAATAAATCATAAAGACGAATGATTCTAATGGAACAGACATAATTTGAACAATGCCCGTTGCACACAAGGCAGTGTTTACATTGCAGTGATACCTCCGCTAACCGATTGAGGTGATTCAGTTATGAATGACGCCCTTAATTTGAAGAAAGGTTTGCATCATTCAATTTGCACTCACTTTGTGTAACGATATTACTCTCGCACGGTGCGTCAATGCCTACGCGAGTCGCTGACGCAGTCATACGCTAGGTAAGTCCGCATCGTGTGCACTGAGCTCCAATGCAATTATAATAATTAAATCAACTTATAAAGCGCAGCCAGTATATAAATAAACTCTACTGCGCCAACCACACAAATAATTATGAACGATAACATATTATTCATTCCAAAAGAAACAATGTAAATAAATCTTAGGAGACGCTAGAGTATATTTACAGCTGAGTAACAAGGCAGGCAACATTGTTGCAGTTATTAAGAGTAAAGCAGACCTGGTATTTTCAAAAATCACTTGACTAAAAAAAGCGTGGATAACTCTCTGTCCTAAGCCTGATTGGATATCTAGTGTTGGTCTTCCATCTGACATGACATTGAACACTCTGATGGATTCTAATTTTGATAGGCAACCATTGACATCAAAATTAATTATTCTATCCGATTCCCTTCACAATGGCAGCTAGTATCAGTTCATCACCTTAATTTCCGACGTACAAACTCTGGAGATTTGTCAAATGTCCATGATTGACTGAACAGGCTCTTCTTCAATAAGAACACATTTTAACTTCATTATATACATGTATATATTAAAGGCTCCTATCAGGGATTTGCAAGCCATCAGTAACTTATCTCAAACTTTATCTGTATCAGCAATTTTGTGAAAGTGTGTGCCAAATCTAAAATCAACAGTCTGTGGTTTTCTATCTATAAGGGAAATCTGAGGCCCCCATTTTGTAAACAACAAATGTTTTGAATGAAACACTGTCAGTTGCAAAGTTCAAATTAGAACAGAAATGACTGTATTTTGTTTACAGTTTGTTTGTCGATTGCATGACAGTTGTATTTTTAATAGCCAAAATTCAGATTTCAAATTAAACGTTGAGCGATTATCTGATAAGCCTATAATGATGTGTTTAAATAATATGTACTCTTCCCTTCAGAGTTCAGCCCATTGTTCCTGCTGGCGAGCAAAGATCGTCGGATCTCTCTGATTCGTCGGATCGAGTAAGGTGTTATCTGTTCGATTACTCCAATAATATTCACTAAAGTGATGGAGAAAGAGAGGGAGAGAGAGGGAGAGAGAGAGAGAGAGAGATAAGTGTAAATGTGTGTATAGCAACATAATATAAAGAAGCAGCACGACAAAAAACTTCACATACATACAGCAGTTGACAGAGGACAAGGAAGAGCTATTGAATATTACACTGTTTTACGTCAAACAGCACCGTTTTTACCAACATGATATCTATTACGTAGAAAAAACAATACAAAAATGCGAGAATTAAATAAATAGGTCTACATGTTATCATGTTGATAATCAGCCTATATGTTTTCCAATGGGCACATTAGAATATTTATATGATATTTAATGGCATTGAGTATGATATAAGCATACATTGCTCTCGCTATGACAATTTATTCTTGTATCATACGAAAACAAAGCCATACTATATTATTAGCTATATCAGGCTGACCAGTTTTGCACATTGCGTACAGTGACCGATAAAGAGATTAAATACACTGATTTATTGTACCACTTGGAAGCCTTTTATAGATAATAATCATCATTACCAATTTATAATGGAATATTATGTTGATGTACACGCCTATGTCGACTCTTTGTTACATTTTGCACAGATTAATTTAGGTGAGATCATGAATGGTACATAATGTCAGCTCGTATCATTATCGATAAACACCACAAATAAAATAAATAAACATAAGAGCAAAAAACATACTTCTGTAATGAAAAACAATTCTTCATCCCCCTCCACTTCTCCCGAGACGGGAAATAACTACATGCTTGTATTAAGCCCCACTGTCCTACGTGTAGCTGGTTGCTCCCTCTATATAGAAAACTTCCCCAATCGGTGCCTGTTGGTCCCCCATGATCCTCTATTTCTTATGATAAATTGAGAGCTGAGTTGATGAGATAGCCACCTGTCAGTGACCTCGCTGTGTGGTCTAATCCCTCCTAGCCACACTAGTGTTGATAAGCTTTAATATTTAAGATAATTTTGTTTTCTATTTCTGTTTATCAAAATACAAGCAGGGTGTTTTTTTAGCAGACCTTGCGTCTGAATGAATATCAGAAACGACTGGAATGAGGAGACGAGCACGCGTGCTATAGTCACTTATAAAGTCACCCTTTTTGGGTCACTATTAGCATAATAAAACAAATTAAAATAAAAAAATAGGTTTTTTTCCCCTCCAAAACACGTACGCGCCTGCATGCAATCATACATAAATGTAATATGCAAGCATTAATGGCTATGTAAGTCTAGAAGTTAAAGTTCTAAGGACTTACCCACGTGGTGTGCCATGTATCACCTCCACCTCCATGACATGGTCTTCATTGCATGCAGTGGTGACATCATTCACGCTCACATCTGTCCCGCATCTTACGAATCTACCAATATAAAAATAGACGGAATACAGGGATGGGGACTTGTTACAGGAGTTAACAATGTTTGTAATGTAGCTGTTCATAATGATGTATCTTTTTATCTTATTTGTTTTATCATGTAGACCACTCAATTAGTCGAACAACTTTCATGCATGGTACAGATGAGGAGAGCTATTCATCCTTAGTATTTAGGCCTACTCATGTTGGTATTGATGTTTTGTCATCTTTAAATTCAAATCGATTCTAATCCTAATAAATCAAACATTGAAAGAGAGAGAGAGAGAAGAAGAGAAAAAAGAGAGAAAAAGAGGGAGGGAGAAAGGGGGAGACACACTCTATTTAATTAAAAAACCCGCATATTTTCTTCAATTTCCAGATGGGGAGTGGAGAATCAAAAGAAGAAATTGTCAAAGTGCTCTTTGAAGAAAAGCACAATGTGTCTTACCTGATAGTCTTCAGATATTTGAGGTTGTGAGGTGATCTGAAAGCTTGTAAGATTAGTTCCATCATACTATTGCCAATGTCAAGATCGCTGAATGTCACCTTGACAAGCTGAGGGGAGATATTCAGGAGAGCATTGGGTAGTGAAGTAGGCTCCTCATGGAAACCAGCCGATCGAAGTCCATACTCATCTGTTTGAATGGTGAGTTCTGTACTAGCTCCTGGTAGATGGATCCTCTTGATGACGTCATATCTGATCGTGCTCAATACCTGTATAGTGACCCTCTTCACATTGTCAAACATCGAACCACAATCCTGCCATCCTTCTAGTGTGTCATCACTCACTGTCAGCTCAGTCAGGGTGGGGCTCGTGTTACCACTCTGATCGTGATCATGTACACAAAAAAGGGAAATTAAAGTGAAATAACAAGTAAAGTAGGTTTGATTGTTGGTAGATATAATTGCGTTCTTAAGTTTCGTGAAAAAAGCAACAAATCATGAAAATAGATTCTGCTTGCCTCAGGGGTATTGTACGATATCAACAAGATTTTTTAAAAGACATGAGCCGAGTAAATGTGAGAAGGCTCATGTAATTACAGGTATAAATTACATGATAAAATAATACCTAGTAAACTTGATGAATAGACATTTCCCTTGCTTTTATACAATGCAAAATCTGAACATGTATATTTATCATTTCCGAACAGAAATATGATAAAAGCAAGTGAAGCAAGTAGCTTCAATGAACGAAGACCAGGGCCCCTTAAAAAAACAACTTGTAATCAATAACAAGTGCAAAAGTCCCATGACAAATTTGCTCTCAGCCAATCAAATACCATGATTTCAGTAGCTTATAACAGTTAATGTAACTTGTTATTGATAACAAGTTATATGAAACGGGGCCCGAGGCTAATTTAGGTATACCTTTATAGACTGAACATGTAATGCATCATTTCAAGTAAGTCAGATACATTGTTCCGTACTTGTTTTTTTGTTTTTTGCCTTTGAATAAAGCAATAATCAAATATAATGAAACTGACTTATTTTTATTAAACTCTCAAAGAGTAATGTTGAAAATGATCTTTAATACAAATAAATATTGAATGGATAGTTGAGTTCTGTTGCAAAGGGCGCTACACAAATTTTTTTTTGGTGAGATAATGAAAAACTGAGTGTCAAATGTGAAAGAACATACAATTGAAATGGCAAAATCATCTTTGTTTGATCAAAATCGGTTCAGAGACGTCCTTCACCATTACAACCACTTCAATCAAATGTTAGTTTTATTTATGGGAACCTATAATCTACACGCTGAGCTTTTTAATAAGTTTCTCAAATTTCACCCTGTATAACCTTCTATTCAATACAATTAATTTCGACGTCTTTTCAAAGACTTAATTATATAATGTGACACTTTTAGTATAGTTCATATAATGTTCTAATTTTGTCAATTATGTGAATTCATTTTTTGTGAAATGTAAAACAAACTTGAAATATCCATAAATACAACCATTTCTAATATTTGTGTACCACCACAAATATTATATAATTTGGACCAGCCGTTGAAAAAACGAAATAGCGTCTTATACGTTTTATTCCATCCAATGCCGATATTGGCTTTTTGTTAGCTTTTATGTGTTTGTTATAATACGCACAACAGGCCGGGCCGTGTATTGTTATTTTTAATTAATTAATTATTAAATGGTCACTGTACTCTTTTTAAAAGTGGAGCTGAATTGGTATGATCGTATTGGCTGAATTTCACACATTTTGGGGTCTAAAATTGCCTTCATAGCAATTTTAGGTCCTAAAAGAGCACCAGAAATGTCATAAATAAGAATGAGAGCAATGACCATGCACTTTGAAGGCATTTGCGGTTGGGAAACAAGAACTCAACTATCCCGTTAAGATTAGTAAATCTTCGAACCTATGGCGATTTATATAATAAGCAAGTATTAATCGACTACGAGGGTAATGGTGCAAACAATCATCGCCGAGGTTATCTCGGGGCTACTATCTTCCCGAGCCGAGGCGATGATAGTTTGTATCCATTGCCCGAGTAAAGGAGATTAATATTTGTTTTATATCCCACATCGGCAATTAGGTCTATTTAATAAAGTGAATTTTACATAATTAAAACAACTGATTTTGCAGACAGTTTAGCTTCAGCTAGATTTTACAAAGCACAACATGCGTACAAATACAGTCGATGCTCGCTCATTTGACATTGACATTGACATTGACATTTTGCGTAACCTACTTTGCTATGCTTATTCAATGCGCAAGTCGCGCAAGTGGGGCAGCAGCAAAAAATTACTTTACAAAAGACCTATCTCAGGTAGATAGTACTTATCTATAATTTATCATGTGACCCCGTTTAGACCAATCAGATTACAAAATTATTAGTATGCGGGATATAATGTGAATTAATAATATAACTTGAAGTGTGACGTAGGCCAACAGCGGGTCGTTTAAGAATGCACGATGTAATCAATCATACTGCATGATAAACATATACTTGATATTAAACATATGTACTGGAAGAAATAAACCACAATGAAATTGATCGTTTGAAGTAAAGTTTTATCTTAACAGATTCTTTATTTTATGGTAAATAGGTCTATCATGAGGAAGACGGGTAAAGTTGCCATGTCCCCTCATTTAAGAAAAATAAAAGAGAAACAAGACATTTTATTGGTAAGAAAACTTGTTTGCGTTTTGTCTTCGTGGTTATGTCGAATTTTTTATGCATATTTTTCACAATTTATATGAAGAAAAAAAACACAAATTATAACACAAAATGATAAGAATAAAGTAATATGTATTAACATGATTTATTGCCATTTTGTGTACAAATCATATATTTAACAGTATATTAGTGTTCCTGTAACAAGTGTCACAGACTTTCATTGTGTAGGCATGATTACCTATGAAAAAGTTTTCGCTATGTTTGAATGCTCCAATCCATTAACAACAAATCGGCAATTGAATGAACGATTAAACATTTCAATGAATATCAATAAAAGTAGATAAAGCTAACACATAAAGATGATTATTTGGAAGGCTTGGATATCCAGTGGCGGATCAAAGATAACCTGGCGGGAGGCACTAGCCCAAAAATCTGTGTCAAGCAGTCATCTGTATTAACCAACCCCCTCCCCCCTCCGCCCCCCCCCGAAAAAAAAAATCATTTAATTTCTCAGATGACATTATACTACACAATTCTCCAACTAGCAACTAAAATCGCAATGGTCGAGGAAGGAAAAATTTGCATTTTCCGACGTGTAGATTTAAATAAAAATATTTTGTGTCAATTTATCTTCATTTAGTCACAATTCAAATAGCAATCCTTCCAATAGCATGTCCATAGCCCTCCGTGCTACCCTCTAGAATGAAAATATATGTTATTCAGTATCCATCTTATAAATTGTGTCTGTTTTCGTTTAATGAAAAGAGCCAAATTTTCCCCTTCCACTTCTTCTAACGTTTAACTTTTCTACCTCTTTGGAAAGTACACTCATCATTTTTCTTTGATTTAAAATTAGGCGTAAGTGCAACTCAGGTACAATTAAGAAAACATAATTTTTTTTTATTTACGTTTTTATACTGCAACTATATGACTATATCAGTAACCTTTGCAGACAATGCCATCGATGTCAAGAGTCTCACTCTGGTATTATAGTAACTTTGTGATAAAAGAATGATTACTACAAACTCACTAAAACTATATTCAAGATTCAACAATCTGTTTAATATTATACAAATATTTTTGCCACAATACAACAAAATCTCAACTCATCCACATGTATTTTGTATTATAAGTATTTTTCAGAAGACTTTATATTTTTGTTTCTAGACATGTCTGGAATCTTGAAAACGATACAATATTGGAGAAAGTTTTCCTTTATAAGAAGTAAAAAATATTAATTTGAGATTTTCTTAAATTTAAGGCTACATTATGTAAAGTTGTATAAAGTTGCATATTGAAAATGAAATATTTATGAAAGTTCAAGTCTACAACCAAAGAGAGGAGTAGAATTGATTTCTACAGTCGAACAACTATTCTGTACTAGGGAATAATCAACTGTCTCCATTATTTATCGCCTGCTGATATATGTTGGGAATTTATCATTTTTGTTTTAATGTATTACAAAAAAAAATCTTATATATTCTCAGGTATTTCTGAAGTATGTACTTTTAAAGAATTCCTAACATAAATTTGAAAACATTTAAAAACAATGTGGTATCAATGCACATGTCCCTTTTTTTAGGAGATTAATGTAATTCTCTTTTCGCAATTTTGCCTGTTCGTGAATATATGCAATTATAGCACATTTTAATGACATGTGAATTCTAATTTTTAAATAACAGATGACAGGTAAATCCAAGTTTGACTAACATGGTATCAACGTGTGCGTAAGACTAGAGGAAAGTGCTGATGGAGGGACAGTTTTTTTCAATCGCGCATCCTGATAAGAAAGATCACCTTTCGCATCCACTTCCTTAGACGTTAAACATTTTCCTACCTGCTTCCTCTGAACGGTGTTCCAATTGCGAGAGTAAAATCGTCCATTTTTCTAAAGTCTTTCATTCTTTAATGGGCGATCAAACTCCACAGGTTTTCGCAACCTTCATGGAAAGCCCCGCATATAACCTTTGTAAATATAGTTAACATTTAGTTACGTTGTATACTTTGATTTTTGCATTGAGAAATAAATTGAATTGAATTGAATTGAACTTCCGTGTGACTATATAGAAAAGAGTTCACTTCCAGTATAACAAATATGAAGTAATTTTCTTACAGTCCTAACATATATCACCGAACCAATACCTTTGCTGATGATGCCATCGCCGATGATGTTGAGTAGAAGTCATCATGATAGAAACCACCGAGTGTCAGGTTCTTCAGATGAGGCATCTTACAGATGAACTGAGCGAGATCACGTGATGCATCGGGACGCTTACTGAGATCACCAGAGCGGATGTTCAGAATCTCAATCTGTTGTAATAGTACGACATCATGTTGGATAAACAATTACTGACATTACTATATTGAATTATATCTTACGTTACATGATGATACAGTCGCCACCCTCATTCACTTACAAACGCAATATCTTACACTTACAATCTATTGATAGAGATATTACCTTGATTTTGTTTTTCTTTTATAACGTCTTTATAACGTAACACAAATATGTGAAAAATAGATTCAGAACATTTGGCAGTTTCCGATGGAAAATACAATCACAACAACTGAAACGAAAATATTCGATTTGTATTTGGTAGGTTTTGAATTCATATATGTTTTATCATCAGCCATTCTTAATTAAAATAGCCGTCATCCCACCAGCACTTCCATAGAGTGCATGGTGAAGTAAGACGTCATCAAAAATCTATTTTTTGACTTTTTCAATTTTTTCTTCATTTTATGAAAGAGCATCAAACATCATCCCACCAGCACTTGCATAGGGTGGGGGGGGGGGGGGGTCCACATATTGAGTGTCCAAAGTCCCAGTCTGATATAATTCTAACATTATGTATGATTATCAATTGCTGACATTACACGACCAGAACATATTTTTACACTTTACATCTTGATACAGTTGCCATCCTTATTTATTCACAAAGCAAAACGTCATTCTAACAATTGATTGAAAAAGCACTTTAAAATTTAATTTTGCATAACATAAAAGTGTGAAAACAAATAAACATGGATCACTTCGTGGTTTCCAAAGCGATAGAAGAGACTAAAATATTAAATTGTTCCTTTTTGTAGGTTTTTAAATGAAAATATTTAGTTTCATCATCATTCACTATTACAATGGACGTCTCTCCATCAGCATTCTCGGAGCATTCCTAATTGGCAAATGGAATTTAAAACATGGTATATCATATGTTATATTCACCATCCGTGATAATGTATTTAGTCTGATTTTGTATTATGGCAGAAAGTTCACTTTTTACTTCCACGTCCATACAAAGTTAACTTTTCCTACCTGTTCCCTCTTAACGGTGTACCAATTCCGAGATAAAAATTGTCCACTTCCGTGTGACTATATATAGAAAAGAGTTCACTTCCAGTATAACAAATATGTAGTGATTTTCTTAGAGTTCTAAAATATATGAGCGAATCAATACTTTTACTGATGATGCCATCGACGATGATGTTGAGTAGAAGTCATTGTGACAAGAACCATCAAATGTTAGGTTCTTCAGATGAGGCATCTTACAGATGAACTGAGCAAGATGACGTGATGCATTGGGACGTTCAGTAAGATCACCAGAGATGATGTCGAGAGTCCCAATCTGCTGTAATAGTACGACATCATGTTGGATAAACAATTTTTGACATTACTTTACTGAATTATATCTTACATTACATGATGATACAGTCACCACCCTCATTCACTTACAAAAGCAATACATTCCTCTTACAATCTTTTTGAAAGAAATATTATTTTGAAAATTATATTCCATAATAACGTAACACAAACTGGAAAATTAGACTCAGAACATTCGGCAGTTTCCGATGGAAAACATAATCACAACAACGGGAAAGAAATAAATCGTTTTTTCATTTTGTATGTTTTGAATTCATATATTTCTTTTATCATCGGCGATTCTTAATTAAAGTAACCCACTCCATCAGCACTTCCATAGGGGGGGGGGTTCCACATATTGAGTGTCCAAAGTCTTAATCTGATATAATTGTAGCATTATGTTTAATAAACAATTGCTGACATTACTCGACTTGAACATGTTTTTACACTTTACAACTTGATACAGTTGCCATCCTCATTCATTTATAATAGGAAACTTTATTCTGAAATTCAATTCGGAAATATTACTTTGAAAATCAATTGTTACATAATATAAAAGTGTAAAAACAAAAATATGGAACACTTTGCGGTTTCCAAAGGGATAGAAGAGACGAAGGGATTCGATTTTTGATTTTTTTTTTGTAGGTTTTTAAATTAAAATATCTAGTCTCATCAGCATTCACAATTTAGATGGACGTCTCTACAGCAGCATTCCCGTAGCATGCCGAATTGTCATATGGAATTAAGAATATGTTATATAATATATTATTCACCAGCAATGTTAAAATCTTCAGTCTGTTTTTGCATTATGACAGAAAGTTCACTTTTCATATGCACGTCCATAAACATTTAACTTTTCCTACCTGCTTCATCTTAACAATAACGAGAGTAAAATCGCACACTTGCGTTTGACAACATAGAAAAGAGTACACTTCAAGTATAGCAAATAGAGTCCTAAAATATATGATCGAATCCATACCTTTGCAGTTGATGCCATCGCCGATGATGTTGAGTAGAAGGCATCGTAATAGTAACCACCGAGCGTCAGGTTCTTTAGATGAGGCATCTTACAGATGAACTGAGCGAAATCACGTGATGCATTGGGACGATTACTGAGATGACAAGAGCGGATGTCCAGAGTCTCAATCTGTTGAAATAGTACGACATCATGTTGGATAAACAATTGCTGACATTACTATACTAAATTATATCTTATATTACATGATTGTAAAGTCGCCACCCTCATTCACTTAAAAAGCAATACCTTACTCTTACAATTTATTTGATAAATATATTAGATTCAAAATCATATTCCATAAAAACGTAACGCAAATATGTGAAAAATAGTCTCAGAACAATTGGCAGTTTCCAATGGAAAACACTATAAAAACTACGGGAACGAAGAGATTCGATTTTTCATTTTGTCGGTTTTAATTCAAAATAGTAAGTATCATCAACATTCACAATTACAATGAACGTCTCTGCATCAGCGTTTCTGTAGCATTCCGAATTGTCATATGGAATTAAAGACATGGTATATCATATATTATTCACCATCCATGATAAAATCTTCAGTCTGATTTTTTATTATGGCAGAAAGTTCACTTTTAACTTCCACGTCCATAAACAGTTAACTTTTCTTACCTGTTTTCTCTAACGGTGTACCAATTCCGAGAGTAAAATTGTCCACTTCCGTGTGACAACATAGAAAAGGGTACACTTTAAGTATAGCAAAAATGTAGTAATTTTCTTAGAGTCCTAATATATATGAGTGAACCAATACCTTTGCTGATGATGCCATCGCTAATGATGTTGAGTAGAAGTCATCGTGATAGAAACCACCGAATATCAAGTTCTTTAGATGAGGCACCTTACAGATGAACTGAGCAAGATCTCGTGATGCATAGGGACTTGTCCTGAGATCACCAGAGCGGATGTCCAGAGTCTCAATCTGTTGAAATAGTACGACATCATGTTGGATAAACAATTGCTGACATTACTATACTAAATTATATCTTATATTACATGATTGTAAAGTCGCCACCCTCATTCACTTAAAAAGCAATACCTTACTCTTACAATTTATTTGATAAATATATTAGATTCAAAATCATATTCCATAAAAACGTAACGCAAATATGTGAAAAATAGTCTCAGAACAATTGGCAGTTTCCAATGGAAAACACTATAAAAACTACGGGAACGAAGAGATTCGATTTTTCATTTTGTCGGTTTTAATTCAAAATAGTAAGTATCATCAACATTCACAATTACAATTAACGTCTCTGCATCAGCGTTTCTGTAGCATTCCGAATTGTCATATGGAATTAAAGACATGGTATATCATATATTATTCACCATCCATGATAAAATCTTCAGTCTGATTTTTTATTATGGCAGAAAGTTCACTTTTCACTTCCACGTCCATAAACAGTTAACTTTTCTTACCTGTTTTCTCTAACGGTGTACCAATTCCGAGAGTAAAATTGTCCACTTCCGTGTGACAACATAGAAAAGGGTACACTTTAAGTATAGCAAAAATGTAGTAATTTTCTTAGAGTCCTAATATATATGAGTGAACCAATACCTTTGCTGATGATGCCATCGCTAATGATGTTGAGTAGAAGTCATCGTGATAGAAACCACCGAATATCAAGTTCTTTAGATGAGGCACCTTACAGATGAACTGAGCAAGATCTCGTGATGCATAGGGACTTGTCCTGAGATCACCAGAGCGGATGTTCAGAGTCTCAATCTGTTGTAATAGTACGACATCATGTTGGATAAACAATGGCTGACATTACTATATTGTATTATATCTAACATAACATGATGATACAGTCGCCCCCCCTCATTCTCTTACAAAAGCATTACGTTACTTTTACTATCTATTTGATAGAGATATTACTTTGAAAATCTTATTTCATAATAACGTAACACAAATGTGTGAAAATAGACTCAGAACATTTGGCAGTTTCCGATAGAAAACACAATCATAACAACGGGAACGAGAATATTCGATTTTCATTTCGTAGGTTGTTTATATTCATATATTTTGTATCATCAGCAATTCTTAATCAAAGTAGCCGTCACTCCATCAGCACTTCAATGGAGGGGGGGGGGGGAGGAGGGGTCCACATATTGAGTGTTAAAACAATTCGTCTGTAGGGATTTGTATGTTGGGGAACGGGGCAAAATTCAATGAATTATTGATAGGTTATTGCCTTTTTTGGGGTATTTGTGGGAGTTGCGACGTATCCTAGCCCCCGCTGCGTATAGTCATGTTTCAGTAGCTAAGCAATGGCCTCGTTGCTGTGAGCCCCCAGGATCAAAACCGTGTCGATGTGCTATATTAGTGCCCTTTTATGAGGCATTATCATTCAATACAATCTGAGAGTGTATACTATTATCTAGATCTATTAGGAATAACTCATTGTCAAAATCATTCCATAAATTGGGGTAAAAATAATTTTTCCACCATTATGATTAACAGTGTACGAGGGAAAAATTGGGTCATAATGATAAGAGCGAGCAAAGATGAAGTATTTTTCTTTGGTGGAAGCCCACTAGCTTAAACATAAGTACTATATAAATAGTTTCATGGAATATTTTTCTTTGTTGTGTACTTAAAACAGTAAAGTCGCCTGAAATTCAAATTTATTTTCTAAAAACAAACCTCATTTTTTCCAGTATTCTCCTTATTTAATTTAGTCATATGACACCAGGAAAACTATTATCTTGACTCAATATGGCATCCATTTATTTTAAAAGAAAGATGTACCAAATAATCAAAAGTGTGGATAATACACAGATGTATACTGACCTTGGAGTCGACTGCTTTATTCGCAAGCACCGAGTAGAAGACATCATGCATTGTACTAGCGATCGTCATAGATCTCAGTGATCGTGATGAGCACACGAATTCAGCCAGGTCATTTGAAGCCGTCCGTCCACATGGCGTTTCAATAGTCAGGTGATCCTACAATATAAATGTACACAAATAATGTTGTGAGGCTAGAAACATAAATCATATAAATAATACCATATCATCCATATTAGTCACCTTAATTGATACTGATTTTGTTTATATGTTATTTTTATCCATTTTCCGTTTAGTTCTTATTGGCCCGAATTCACAAAGCAAGGTCGGAGCTCAGACCAAGGTTTGAGCTCAAACCTCCTTTTGTTTCGCCAAACCTCCTTTTGTTATTTACAAACCTGGTTTGTAAATAACAAAAGGAGGTTTAGCGAAACAAAAGGAGGTTTGAGCTCAAACCTTGGTCTGAGCTCAAACCTTGCTTTGTGAATTCGGGCCTTTCTGTTTTTCATAATCTATATATCAATAAGAACATCAAATAACTTAATAATAACATTAGGCGATTTAATGGAACTATTCTGATCCTACCAAATGTAAACTTTACTGAATTCTGTACGTTATCTCAAAATAATTCAAGTTGGCTTTTTATCAAACTGGTTTGAACAGTATGCACGTGCAAATCCATTTGGAATTCGTGATATTAAAAGTGTTATATAATTAAACAAGATTTCATTGCAAATACACGCAAGTTCGGTTGTGCTACAATAACAATAAATCGCAACTCCTATTAAAAGACTTAATTCCTAATACTCATTAACTCTTGTAGATAATAATAGTGAAACAAAATTCGTGTACATTGCAATTTTCAGATTAAAAATGATAATCAGAGTTGCACCCACACTAGATCCATAGAAGTGGATTTAAACATGCATCATGATTAAAGAAAATTGATTCTACTAAGCTTCTTTCCAACATTTGGGTTAAAAAAAAGTTTTTACAGAAAGCGTTGCGCATCGTTAGTATACAGGGTGTATGTATACAGTTAAGTGTTCAAACCAAACAACGTTATCCTAAGTCTAAGTTGCAAAATTTCGACGTTACGTTCCTTACCACTTCACGATGATTCATGATGAAGATATGCCCCGCTACTGTGTGTGCCTGCATCATCCCGGTGATTGTCAATGTCTTGCAGGACTCAGAGGAGAGATGATCCGCCACTGCTTTGGCCACTGTTTGGTCTTGGCTCTCGTATGCTACATCTACGACGAAGTGAACACCATGTCTTCGCTCTCTTTTTCCTGCTGTGAGATGAGATACGATATCCAATCCGATCTCCTTCTGCTGGGCCGAGGTGAAGTACAGTAGGTACCGGTATTCCCCTGCATCCTTTATGATTTTCGCTATCAACCTGTCATACTCATTACGGTGTGACTTGTAAAGAGATGCAAGATACATTCCTGATAGATATTCCTGGAAGAGCTTATGAGGGAAATGCACCGATTGAACTACTGTTTTTGAATCATTTCTTCTGTCTCGCCTCGGAAGAACTTTCTTTTCTCTGGTGAGCACACCAACTTTGCAACCTACATATATAGACTCTGGACAGCTTTGAAACTCGTCCTCTGTGAATACCAACCGTCTCTCAAGAAGACCCTGGAAGGCAATGCGGCCAATCTGAAGTAGGTGATGACGAATATCTGAACGATTCTCCCTTAATATGCCTTCAACAATACCTGAAGATGGAATGTGCTTCGATAGGTAATGATCAACCAAAAAATGGACCATCTCATCAAAAAGCTGGGAGAATGTTTGCAGCTTGGACATTGCCTCTCGGCGCTCTCCATCAAATTCTTTCCACATGATGCACAGCATGGCTGTGTATATGGGATAGGGGGCCATGTTCTCTCTGATCACATCGTTGTTTGATATGAATAGGTTTAGATTTTCAGAGGAAGCTGTGTCTGGATGAAAGAACTTGGTGATGTAGGAAGAGAGGTTTTCAACAGAGAAACCTTCTACAGCAATGAAAGCAAACACCTTTCTGAGATTGGCATTCTTCCTAACCTTATATGACCTCCATTGTCGCGATGTGATTAGTACTGTCCCTGATTTGAACAGACGATTGGAAGTGATGAGGGCAACTTGCTTGTTGCTGTTAAGATCGACAGTAGACTCATCTAGGCCGTCCAGGACAAGAAAGACATCATTATCCGAAGTTGAGAGGATGTGCTTGTCTAGCTGCTTGGCTGTGACCGGATTGTTGTCAGAAAGATACGTCTTTACTATCTCGCCGACAGTATTTTCCTTTGCCTCGCGAAGAAGGATGACAAGAACCAGTTTGAAATCTTGGTAACCTTTTCCGTGGATCCAGTCCCAAGCGATCTTGGCGCAGAAAGTGGTCTTCCCCACACCACCTTCACCTTCCACCAACAAGCGTTTTGGATAGATTCCGTTGACTTCGGTCCTGAGGAGGTCGTCGTAGAGAAGTGGTATCTTGCGCTTTGTACCTTTGTCTTCTTTCATCAACGTTAGATTGGTGAAGATTCGGCCAAATTCAAGTAGAAGCTCGCTGTTCAGTGGATGAGCTTGAATTTGACACAGGTGAATTGTATAATAGCGTTTGACCTCTTCAGCAACCCGTTGGATGTCCTCCTCTGTCATTGAGGGTATGTGATCACCGACCTGACCTGTAATAAGATCGTGAAGAACGTTGTTCCTAAAGTTACTAGAAAATAAAATGTTACTAGTGATTAAACGTTAAACAATGTCAAAAACAGCAGCAAAAAGAAAAAGTACACAAACCATGAATCGCAGAAATATCATATCAATATACGTTACTTCCTAAATTTTAATTATAATTTGCGTGAGGATCATGATCAGCGGCTTAACAATTATTTATTTCCTAGATAGTAGCCTCTTGTCGATGGCCCTCGCGCTGTTGGAGTCCTTAAAACCGAAGCGGTTGCGCTGCGGGCCTCTCGACAAGTGATCTGGATCTCTTATGTTTTTCATTGTTTGGCGAATATTCCGACCCAACTGATGTTCGGTGAAAATTATCCAATCAGAGAAAGCTACTATGACGTAATATCTACCAGAGCGAGACTGGCCGCCTAGTTGGGCTATGCTAATACACACACACACACACACACGCGCGTACGCAGGATTTTTTCAAGGGGGGGTTTTAACATTTTTAAATCGGGCCGAAAATTTCGCAACGACTCAGCCGGCCGCTGAATAAGGGGGGGGGGGGGGGGGGGGGGGGGGGGAAGAGGACACTTTTTTTTTTTTTGGTCTCGAAATTTTCACACTGTGAATCTATCGTTATTTACAATGTGAAAAGGCCCCAATTTTACATTGTGAACACTCACACAGTGAAATGCCCACAACACTGTAAAACACCAAACACACTGTGAAACGCCCACAATGTTAATTTGGGGCGTTTTCACATTGTGACACATTATATTGTATGAGATTATCACACTGTGAAACGCCCACCACATTGTGATACAAGTTTAGTTTTTGAATTCTATGTGAAATAATTTAAATTATGAAAATGTAGTCGTGTAGAGCTTAGTACGTATAAATACGAAGGAGAAAAGGTTTATAATCAATGTCTCACTTATAAACTCAACTGTAATATAAATATATCCCCGAAACATCGGAAACTAATACAGTAATCTAAACATATACATGTTAGAGCCTTTTTGAGGTAACTTAAAATGTATTTCCAAAAATTATATTTATTTTCGCTAAAAGTAGTTATGAACATACATCCTTTTAAGTATAGAAAGATTGCAGTAATACTATACTTACAGATAACAAAATTTTACTCTGTGAATGCCAACATAATGTAAACCAGAATGAAAACAAAGACAAATGAATCCAAACAGTTTACATAAGATAGTAGAGATACTTCTAAAAACAGAACTTGCTATCTTCAGTGAAATCTCATTATAATAAGCACATTGGTGTCCACTGAATTGACCTCTTTGTATCAGATATCTCATTGTACTAGGGTTTAAAACAATGAATTACTGAAAAACATGGAATTGTGAAAAAACCTTGCCGTATCAGGTACCTCCTAATACACGTTATAGAGGTTCCACTGTTTAACATTGTGGCATTAATTACAGTGACGGCAAAAAATTAGCACATATCATCAATATTTCCCTGAAAATGTATTTTAAAGGTGTAAAGACACTCGTAAAACATAATAAAAGCACATTAGCATGTTACAGCAGCAAAACAAAAAAATAGTTTTCTCTGGCAATATCTCTTAAACATTTATGTAGGTATATTAAATTTATGAACATACATTTTATGGCTAGTCACATTTTCCAAGTATAAAATATCCACACATAATATGTAACTTTGGCAATTGCAATGTATCAGAAAATCTTTGGCACATACAGGTTCTTCATAAACCTATTAAGATAATAAAAAGTTTCAAAATATCTCTGTCAATACATCTTGAAAAAAGTTGAAAACATATAGGCAGACACGTTTTTACTTTTATGGCTGCATACATCTCTACAACTAATACTAATAAATACCTGAAGATGAAAAAAAATAGCTTTTGCTAATTTTTTTTACAAATAAATAACCATACACTCTATATACGGTGGCACAGATAAAAAGCAGAATGGCATACATAAATATATGTACTTCCTAATAACTTCCTAAACTACATAAGTAACTTATGATTTTTTTGTTTTGTTCTAGCGATACTATACTGATGTTAGGATATTATAACTAGATGGAACTTCCGACTGTGTAGTCAAAAATAGTACCTCCACTATCATGCAATTTGTTAAAGCCCGAATTATCATCCCCCAGATCTTGAGATATCACTTCAGTCCACCGTATGGTGTATCACGTACGTCAGGTCTGGTGTCGGGAATATACAGTGCAGATTTAAAACTTTCTATAATATTCTATGTGCAGTTACAAAATCTTCTTCCCCTTCTAACGGAGATGGACATTGTGTACCTCTTGCTTAAAAGCTTTAGCGGAGGTACTGTTGACAAATCAAGCAAGTAGCAAGTTCCAAAGCATGATGAAATCAGGGAGTCCTTGTAATTTCTTTTTTGAATTGCTGGGTATGACCATGGTTGGATGTTAACACCGATCGAAGGTAGATTTTGAGAAACTCTGAGTGCAGGTTGACAGTCACGTACACCATCACCATTTTAAACCATGCCCTGCGTTCTCGGAGAGATGGCCATTTGAGATGTTGCAGCATTGGTGCGATGCTGCTGGTATGATGGTAATGTCCAGTGACGAACCGGGCGTTGCGGAGCTGTACCATTTCCAGCCTGTGTATGTTGTCCTGGGTGTGAGGATCCCACACTGTACACGCATACTCCAGGATTGGGCGAACAAGAGCCAAGAAGCACAACGTTTTCGTCTCTCTTAGGCAAGGCCTAATGTTCCACTGCAAAAATGCACCAACAAAGCTGGCTTTATTTGTTGTTGTCTTTATGTGATTTGTCCAATTCAGGTTCCTTGGATGCTGTATGACCATTTGACAAGCTTTCTCCTGCGTGCTACCCTGGTGTCCTTCAGTTTTTGGCCCATCTTCTTCTTATTTCTGCGGAGGTCACTCCTAGCAATCTTCCCATACTATATTCTATCATGAAGAAAAAAAGAAAAAAAAATGAGAGAAATGTTACAACTTCTAATTCAACTGCTAGCATGAACTTGTAATCATTAACAATGATAGGTGAAGAATACAAAATATGTAAAAAATCTCCATATCCACTCTACATTACCTGGAAAGAAATATTCTAATGTAAATATTTTCTAAATTGACATTTTGCCTTCCCAGACATTACAAATTATTCGCTTTTTTGTTAACAAGATGCCACGTATTAAACTAACGTACATTGTAAACAGTTGTTAAAGATATGCTTGAGTAAAAGTATAGGTTCGTAAATCATACATTTGCAAATAAACATGCTGTATAGCCTTGAATATGAGAAAATATTACTTAGATACCAGATTAAAGGTTATAGTTTCATATTTTGGTCTACATATAATTAGTCAAATTCTGAAATCAACTGAATTTAAAAAGAAAACTTTAAAAACGACATACATTCAGCAACTTATTATGCTTTTTCTAATCAAAAGCAATTTTCCATTAGCATTGTTAGTACTATGAGCCAAGAGGCACTGTCAGTATATTTTATAGTAAAATGCCTCACCAATGATGGCATCCACCTTGTCTTGGTCAGGCAACTGCTTCCCTTATTCTCCTCCTTTAATCTAAATGCTGAAACTATGCTGTCTGCCATCTTCTCATAGGTAAAGAGCATACCCATGAGTGCAAGAACAGCACATGACCAGGATTGCTTGTGTAGCTTCAGCATTCCCAGCTGCACTTGGGTCAAGTATGTCCGAACCTCATGTATATAACTGTGGAACAGAAAAGAAATGTCAAGTATTACTAATAAGAAAAGCACGTTTACAGATTTAAATAAAATGATAAAACATACGCAGCCTAATTGACATACTCGGTATTCCACACTTCGCAACCCTACGCAGATCGAGTGTGAAAGTTGTTTTACGACACAGTTCACAACAAAGCATTATTCATACCACTAACCCTAGCTCAAGGAAACGGTAGGAAGACACATTTTCATACATTTGTGGACATTATTATTGAACATATGTCATTTCTATTGAGCTAGGCCTATATCTTATTTTTATGCATTTTCGTCCGACTATTTTTTGCCGACAGAAAACATGAAATAAATTGTAGCAAAATTTGTTTCTTGCCTAAATGTTTACATGACTCGGAATATGGGATCATTCTCTTTAGAATCTAGGGTTGATTTGGTTCATATATGCAATTCTTATATATCCTTATGAATAGCAACATTGACCCGTCGATTCGCTGGTGCATATATTCAATTTATCCTTGACTAGCGGTGTTGTTCCCGATTGTATGAAGATTTCTAAGGTTATACCGGTTTACAAAAAAGGAGAAAGGGATAATATATGTAATTATAGACCAATTTCTCTCCTGCCTGCTCTTTCAAAAATTCTGGAAAGAATAATATATACAAGACTTCTAAATTTTCTGAATAAAAACAGCATAATTTATCATTATCAGTTTGGCTTTCGCCAAAAACATAGTACATCCCATGCTTTACTTACCCTTGTCGAAAAAGTTACAGAAGCTATTGAAAAATACAAGCATACTGTGGGTGTTTTCCTGGACCTCTCCAAGGACTTTGATACCATCGATCATAAAATACTTCTCTACAAATTAAACAATTACGGAATTCATGGTAGGGCCTTGGAGTGGTTCAGAGGCTACCTAACGAACCGCAAGCAATTTGTGTGTATTAGCGACCAATGTTCTTCTATGCAAGATGTAGATTGTGATGTTCCACAGGGCAGTCTACTGGGCCCACTTTAATTTATTACCTATATAAACGATATCCGAAATTCCTCTAATATTCTTTTCTTCCTCTTATTTGCAGATGATTTGAATGTGCTCTTCTCACATGCAGATCCTGATATTTTGGTCAATACACTAAATATTGAATTAGACAAAATGTTACAATGGATAAGAGCTAATAAGGTATCATTAAATTTACACAAAAAAAAATGTATGCTCTTCAGCAATTATATAGGTAACTTCAGGCGCGCCGGAAGCAGTTTGGGATTGGGGGGGGGGGGGGGGAAACATTCCAGGGGGCTCACCTTCCAGGGGCAGTGACGTAATGAGAAAAAACGTTCGGAAGGGGGGGAGGGGGGGGGGGGAGACGAAAAATCTGCACCACCACCAGTCTTACATGTTACATGCAGGTCCCGCAGGACGTTTTTCAAAGTGGAGTATTAAAGCGTAAATTAGCGTGGGGTCCAGGGCATGAGCCTCGGCAGGGGGTCAAGGGGCTGAGCCCCTGGAAGCTCTGGGGTTTTAGGTATCTAATTACGGTTAGATGAGCATCCAGGGACCCTCTTTAAGGCCATTGACGTGTTCCAGGGGGGGGGGGGAGCCCCCAGAAGCTCAGAGGTTTTGGGTATTTAATTACGGTCAGATGAGCATCCAGGGGCCCGCCTTAGGGCCCTGGGTGGGGTCCAGAGGGGCAGAGCTCCCGGAAGCTCATGGGTTTTGTGTATTTAATTACGGTCAGATGAGCATCCAGGGGCCCCCCCTTAGGGCCCTTGGTGGGGTCCAGGGGGCAGAGCCCCCGGAAGCTCAGGGGTTTTGGGTATTTAATTACGGTCAGGTGAGCATCCAGGGGCCCGCCTTAGGGCCCTTGGTGGGGTTCCAGGGGGCATAACCCCCCGGAAGCTCGGGGTTTTTAGGTATTTAATAACGGTCAGATGAGCATCCAGGGGGCAGAGCCCCCGAAAGCTCAGGGGTTTACTTTTAGGTATTTAATTACGGTCAGATGAGCATCCAGGGGACCGTCTTAGGGCCCTTGGTAGGACTCGGGGGCAGAGCCCCCGTAAGCTCTGGGGTTTTATGCATTTAATTACGGTCAGATGAGCATTTTTTATACCTTATTTGTGACACTGGCAGGTC
Source organism: Strongylocentrotus droebachiensis (assembly GCA_035222895.1). NCBI lineage: Eukaryota > Metazoa > Echinodermata > Echinoidea > Camarodonta > Strongylocentrotidae > Strongylocentrotus > Strongylocentrotus droebachiensis. Next base: position 11,052 of record JAVYIG010011274.1, on the reverse strand, counting down.
ACTTATTTTTTCTCTCCGTCTTTCTTTCTTTTTCTCTTTTACATACTTTTTCAAAAAGCAAAAAGTGAGGGGGGGGGGGGGGGCTCGAGCCCAGCCACTTTGCAGACCATAACATAAAGGCTTCTAAATAAGCGTTTTTTGCCCGACTGTATTTTGGGAATTTCCTATTTTCCAACAAACGCATTAAAAAGGTATGACTTTTGAAAAAAGGGAGAACAAATACCGGAAAATCATTTCATAACAGCAACATTTGTAAATCACTTGTATCGAATAAGAAATACACCCCTCCCCCCCCTCAATCAGTACGCCAGCGTTTAGGGGCTCATGTCTTCTCACCCCTATAACAAAAAAACAGACACGCTTTCCCATTCTCGCACAATATGTCCACGATATGCGCTTACCGCTATTGACCTCCATTGATAAATACCGTATAGGTGGCATGCGCAATGTTTATGAAATTTAATTCCAGTGAACTTTCTTTTTCTTTGAATGGAATTGTATATGTGATTTAATTCAGGTTTTTATTATTGTTATGTTCTTTTGGGTTTAAAATACAAACCATGTTTACTCCATTACACCTTTTTTTTTTTTTTTGGAGGGGGGGGGGGGGGCGTTTTGGGGGGGCAAAAATGCGTTTTGCCCCCCCCCCCCACTTCCGGCGCCTATGGGTAACTTACCACATAATGTTAAACTAGATAATACTGACATAGAAGCTGTCACCTCAATGACATTTTTGGGTCTGATAATAGACGATAAACTCTCATGGAAATGTCATATTGATAGTATTTGCCGAACAATCTCTCGCAATATAGGGATTGTAAATAAGGTTAAGTTTTTTCTGCCAACCTCCTCCCTACTAATGCTTTACTCGACATTATTTTTGCCCTACTTAAATTATGGTATTATTGTTTGGGGTTATACATACGATTCTTATCTTCATAGCATACTACTTCTGCATAAGAAAGCTATTCGTGTTATTTGTAACACTTTCTGGAGATCTCATACTGACGTTTTATTTGTTGAAAATAATGTGTTGAAAATAAATGATTTATATCGTTATAGCCTCGGTCAGTTGATGTACCAGTTAAATAATAATACGCTACCCTCAGCCTTCAATTTAATATTCATCAAAAATAAAACTATACACAAATACCCTACGCGTCAATCTGACGAATTTCATCTGCCATTAACTAGACCTTTACTTGCTAAATCCATATTCACTTACGCAGGCCCGAAGCTATGGACCATTCTTGATGTTAGCATCAAGAATGCCCCCAGTTTAAATTCTTTTAAATTCAAATTAAAACAATCTTTTTTGCGTAATTATCAAGCGTTAGCTCTCCCTCTTCAAATTTATTTAACTCAATAAAATACATATGGATATTTTGATTCATTTTGTACTGGTCATCCGATTTCCAGTCGGCCCGTGTTGTGTTGTGTGTGTTATAGGTAAGAGCCCTGCCCTCTCTCGTTGTCTCCCTTCTTTCCCTGTCCCTTTCACTCCTTCTATGGTATGTTTAATTGGTATATGTATTTGTGCGTTCCTTTATTATTGATAAACTATTTTTGCAACTATAAGTTAGAGGGGGCTGCAATCAACAAGCCCGGCTTTTCAGCAGTCCCCTCCATGACCAACCTGTTTTATATGCCTGTTGTACACTGTGGACCAATTACATATATTGTTAAGTTTCATTGTTTTACTATGTACAATGCAATCCCATGTACTTTATTTATTTTGTTGGAAATGAAAATAAACGAAGAAAAAAAAGAAGAAATATATCAGGACCCCATGGGCCCTATACCGGGTACTCATATGGCACAATGCGCGCTAGGTATGTTATCCGCCCGTATAGGGGTCATACCCTCAGGAACTTAATAATAATAATAATACATAACATTTATTAAGCGCTTAATACTGATGTTTCTAAGCGCACAGTGTTCTGATTAAGAGAAGACTATAACCCGTAGAATTAAATCAGAAGAAAAAGCAAAAATACAAAAGTAACATAGATAAGGTAAGAAAAACAGTGGCAATCAACTAAATAAAGACAAATATGGTGCGCACCTCCATTGACCGACGCACAACTGCAATTTACAATTTGAAAAGATAGGTTTTTAGTAGAGATTTGAATTGAGATACAGAGGGGGCGCAGTGAATAAAGGCGGGCAGTTTGTTCCAGAGAGCGGGGGCAATAACTGAAAAGGCGCGGTCACCATACCGGGTGTTAGTGCGGGGTCCAGGTGTTAACAGTAATGTGGAAGATGAACGAAGTGTTCGTGACGACGTACGGGAACGTAAGGATATGAGATCGGAAAGGTAAGAGGGGGCTAAGTCATTGATAGCTTTGTAGCACAGGAGAAGAATTTTGAAGGATATGCGGTGGTGAACTTGTAGCGCTTCGCGCGCTGAAAATGATATGATCGGCAGCGCGCTTTTTTTTCTTCTTTTGGCCCTCGAAAATTAACAAATTCGCACCCCCCATCCCCCCAAAAAAGTAAAAATCACGTGTTTTTACAGGTTTTTGTGTGGATCCGCCATTGCTGGATCCGCCACTGCTGATTCCCCCCCCCCCCCCGGGGCCTAAATTGGTCGATATACACTACTTAACAGTTTCTGTGTTTAACAAGCTCAATAATAATGTCCAAAATGTTTGAAAAAGTGTCTTCCTAGCGTTCCCCTGAGCGAAGTAGTTATAGCAAAGATGATACTCACCATTCAATGACAGCCATGCAGCAGCTCGACAGCAGCCCGGCAGCACACTCGCTTGATAGCTATCATAGCCGTTGGGAAACTTCACCATGCAGGCAATCAATGATGTCCGCCATTCCAATAATGTTCTCATCCGGCATGTCTTTGTAGTTGTACATATTCGTTTGGTATTACGGAAACTTGATTGGCCTCGATCCAATACACGAGTATTCGATTTTCTCTTCAGTTGCTGTCATCTTGTTTAAAACTATACCGGAACAAGACAAATTACGAGCACGATCGAGGACCACATTCTTGAAAACTAAGAGAGCTGCATGCACGCGCACGTGGTATGTATTGTACGCATTACGGGTTGAGGTCAGTGTATACCTACACAACAGTATGCTACGCGTGGTACGGTATGGCTTTTGAGCAAATACATATGCAAAACAAAACTGTTAATGATCAGGATTCACAATGTGAATGAGGAATTCATTATGTGTACTGTATTTATAACACTGACCACACTATGCAAATCTACTGTTTCACACTGTGAAATGTTTTTCAAAGAGCGGCCACATTATGAATGATACCGCTCACACTGTGAAATATTTGTCACAGCTAGAGTGGTATCACTGTGAAATTTGAACAGGGCGGCCACACTGTGAATTTTACTTTTCACACTGTGAAATATTGTCATCAGGGCGGCCACAATGTGAATTCTATTTTTCACGCTGTGAAATATTTTTCACAGAGCGGCCACATTGTGTATTTTATAGTTCACACTGTGAAATATTTTCCAAAGGGCGGCCACACTGTGAATTCTATTTTTCACAATGTGAAATATTTTTCACAGAGTGACCACAATGTGAAATTTAGTGTTCACACTGTGAAATGTATGTCGTAAGGTATTCACACTGTGAAAATCTTTTTATCACAGTGTAAAATATTTTTTTCACAGTTTGGTCACACTGTGAAATCATTTTCACACTGTGAGCGGGTACATTCACACTGTAAAATCGAATTTCACAATGTGAATACTGTGTGGTTTACCACATTGTGACGGTGTCCACACTGTGAAAACACTCCGTCCACAGTGTAAGCTACGTTTTCACACTGTGAATGAGTGTGTTCTTTCTAGCAGGGAATCGCTGCGGTGGTTAAATTATTCATGTAGTCTATACATGCATTTAAGTCAGTAGGAAATCGGGTCTCATGAATATATAATACAGATCACTAATTGTTAAGATGCCCTCAGAGCAAGCGCTTCCGTTCTCTGGCTCGCTTCGCTCGCCAGAATTTACGGACTTCCACAGCGCGAGGGCCATCGAAAAGAGGCTACCTAGAAAGGGCTACCACAGACCATCTTATATTGAGCAAATCTTGCCGTAAATGTCATATTAAATGTGCGTGATCGTGTGCATTTCATAACTAAAGAAGATAACAAATGATTTCTACTTTCTAAAGCTACGCTCCTGGATTGATATGCGTTTAATCATCTAATTAAGCAAATGCATCTTTCATGATGACGTTTTATTTACATGCTTTCTAGACGGAGATTCCACCTTTGTAGCTGTTTATCCATATGGATATGGCAAATTTAAGGCATTTGGTCCTATACGTTGCCGCGTATTCTGGAGTTGAGATTAATTTCCTGACATAATTTAGTCTGATCAAAAATCTGGTGGGGATATTAACGTGATACATTTTTCTAGTAAATGTCAGTTACGCACGAAAAAGATTAACTGTTAACTCCTGCCAGGTCCCCATTTATCTCACTTTGGTCGGGAGTGGCAAATGGACATAAATGTCTGGCCTAAGGTCTAATGACATTGAGGCCTCGGCGGGACTCTAACCGTCCGGTGACTTATCCCCTTAACCGCGACACCTACAATGCTCATCTTAAACCCATAATGGGTGGTATTCCGGTAGCACGTACTATGTTAGCGCGTAGGCCTACTAAATTAGTCAACCCTTGTATGGAGTGCCTGTTGACAACTCATTTACCCTGTACAGATTATTTTAATCCTTCAATGAAAAGTGTCAAAAAAGATAATAATAATAATAATAATAATAATAATAGCTCGTTCTTATATAGCGCTTTTCAGGACCGAAGGCCCTCTCAAAGTGCTTTACAGATAAGTATATTATTACCCCGGTCATTGGATAATATGAGTATGAACTGAATTTCAACAAAGTCTTTGGTAGATTATCTTTGTCATCAATATTGAAGGAGTAAGATGAAACCTAGCATTCCATAGAAGTGTGAACAAAAATTCTAGTTTAGTCTGGAATTAGTCCCGGCTTAACTTATGAGAACACCACCCATAGGCTTTAAAGTTGCCATTACGGTGCTCTAGCTAGAGCGCCATACTGGCAAGCTTGCTGAAGCCGGGTTTAATAATTGTGGAGCACCAGAAGTGTTAAGTTAACTATGCACGATTATTATTATTACCTTTTCGTACACTATCAGCAAGCTGTACCAGCTTAATGCTATCTAATGTGTTTGACCAATGTCTTCCTCGTCTCGCTATTACGTACTGTCTTCCGCCATTCGTAAAGCATCTGATATGTAGCATGCATGGAGTCGCCAAGCTTGTCTTTCTGAAACCGACTTAGTTGAGCCTCTGTAAATCCTAATGCTAGTCCGACCTTCCTGAAGTCTGAGGTATCCATACCGTCAGCAAGGAGATAGAGCTCGAGCACGGTCAGACTTCCAGGGCTAAATTATAGACAAACGAAGAATGATTAATTTCATATAGCGCTTATAGATATTTGCGAGATTTTGTATCTAAGGAATTTTCATTTTGCTCCATTGACTTGCGAATACAGTGTTATACTTTATTGAATCAAAATACTTTATAGCATAACTTGTAATGCAAGTATTAGAATGTCACTGCAAACTATTACGACATGCACCTTTATTGACCCGTATTCTACTAGAATTGAAACCCTACGATGGGTTTAAGGATTTGTTCAGAATCGGGTTTAACTAAGATAATTAGTCTAATAAAGTTGTCTTTCATTGAACGTAACCGTAGGCCTCGGATTCGGGTTCAGTAGAATATATGAAACAATGGATTGTAAAGTTCCAAAGTTGCTATTTTAGGCTGCTTACATATTATTTGGACCAGGGTTTCGTTCTACGTCACCGGATCTCAATAGGAGTATGTTTGTCATGTATGGACAGTCATTCCCTTCGATTGCATCTGCTTCACCGGTGTTTGTCCCTGGTAGGGGAACCGAATAGGTCAGTGATCCGTGATTCTCTGTAACTTCCTAAGAACGAAGATAAAATTACGAATAGAAGACACACTTTGAACTCTCTAAACTATAAACAAGCCATACTGAGAAAATATCCTAGTGCCACATTGTATTTCTGGCTGTTTTTTTAATCAATGGTTTCTAGATTATTTTAACATTTCTAATATATACAGTGCGTCCAGAAAAAACGAAACCGAGAAGTATCGATGTTTTATCATAACTAAATCACAACCATAATTAATGAATGATACATACTTGGAAAGCTTAGAGTCTCTTCTTTCAGTTGATGCTACTCACGTGATGCATATTTCACGCATTAGTGATTAAAAGCAATTTGAAGGAAGGAAACCAAAAAGTAATTGTGGCGGGCGGTATCTGAATTTCAAAGAAAAAATTCACATTTCTAGAAAGTTCATTTTCTGCTCTTTCATATGATACCTCAATCAAGAAAAATGAGCCAGGAATAACAAAGTTCTGTTTGTTTAAAGTAGCCCTTACATTTTCATAATTTTAACAAACGAATTCGTTTTCACTGGGTGCCTGCCGTAGCTAAGAGCAGATTTGACAAAAGACTTAACTCCGTTTCGTTGACAATCAGCCATGCATGAAGACTCTCGTCTACGGCTGATTGTCAACGAAACGGAGTTAAGTCTTTTGTTAATTTCGTTTATTGATACGGCAGGCAGCCAGTGAAAACGAATTCGTTTAATCAAATTATGGAAATGCAAGCACTACCTTAAACAAACAGAACTTTGTCATTCCTCGCTCATGTTGCCTGATTGAGGTGTCCAGGGGCGTAAATCCGTACCGAGGGAGTGGGGGGGGGGGGGGGGGGGATGATCGGCGATAGCCATCACATACTACACGCCAGGCGCGTACGCCATGATTTTTTCAAGGGGGGGGGGGGGGGGTTAACATTTATAAATCGGGCCCGAAAATTTCGCAACGACTCAGCCGACCGCTAAATTAGCGGGGGGGGGGGGGGGGGGGGGGGGGGGGGGGGGGGGTAAGAGAACTTTTTTTTTTTTGGTCTCCAAAAAATTGCAACGACTCAGCCGACCGCAGCTGAATAAGCATTTTTTTCAGGGGGGATGATATCAGGGGGGGATGTTTGTACAGGCCACCCCCCCCCCCCCTACTTCAAGCCAGGGGGGCATGCAAGCCCCCCCATCCCCCCCCCCGGGATTTACGCCCCCTGGAGGTGTCATATGAAAGGGCAGAAACTCAATTTTCTAGAAATGTGAAATTTTTCTTCGAAATACAGATACCGCCCGCCAAATGTCTTTTTCGTTTCCTTATTTCAAATTGCTTTTAATTACTCATGCGTGAAATATGCATTATCTGAGTAGCATCACATGAAAGAGGAGCCTCTACGCTTTCCAAATATGTATCATTCATTAATTATAGTTGTAATTAAGTTATGATAGAACATCGATACTTCTCGGTTTTGTTTTTTCTGGGACGCACTGTACAACAAATATCACTGACAAGTGATAAAGGATGACTGTTCATGTATTTTATTGGACAAGATGATTCATGATATTCCGTTGATTCCTTAATGAAATTAATAGACAGAAATCGATTTTCAAAATAATAATCAGACGTTATTTGTCAAAATACGTTTAGAATCACGTGAGACTAAGTATTCTGTGAAAGGGGTAAAGGGCACTTTTACCATTGATTATAGTGCAACTAACGTTAAATTTGAAAAAATCCATAGCAAATTGAAACAATCAAACTGTCTTTTATAAAAACATCTTGTATAGCTCCAATTTTCAAGTTACCGTGTCCTATTAAAAAAACAATTATGGAAGAAGAATTGTATACATTTTTTAAAAATTATTTATATTTCTTATATTTTTTTTTCTTCGTCTGTCTCATTTTTGTTATAATGGGATAGCGTTGCTCCGGGAAATACATATAAATATCGATCATACCCTGATAGATGGTGTTGTTTGCTCGGTGTTTCTCGTTTTATCTTGCCTTGGTTTAGGTGGCAAGCCCGATGATAGGTCCCTCTATCCTCGACGTTGCAGAGCTTGATGTCTCCTCCACGTCTGTTTGGATACGATCTGTTTCACCCGCGATGGCTACAGGTACATGTGAGTACGATTCTGATGTGACTACTTCAGGTGGTTCTATTATTTGAACGAAATTTGGGGGGTATTCATGTGACACTAGATTAATGGTTATGTATCTATTGTCCAATTCGTCCTTCTACACAGCGTCGGGGAACTGGGTTCTGAATGTCCAGTGGTGTCATGGACAGGGTTGGTCTCATTTGCTGTTGGCGAACCACTGTTTTCAGCACACGAAGACTCAGAGTGAGAGGACATCGCTATGACCGGGTCTGTTTACATCACATGGGGAATCCTCTCTCCGTTACAGTATCAAACTCTGGACCGTCACATGGTGACCGAGTCTGACAATTAGCATTACATCTGTTAATGCTGACGTCACATGAAGGCCCGGTTTGAGCGGTATTCAGGTTGACATTGTAAGGAGACGCCAGGTCGACAGTCCGTGTTCCCTTGAGAACTATTCGCATCAGGTGAAGAGCCAGTACGAGATGATATGTTACTGGGTGGCTCAGCATTCTTGTTTTTTTTTATTAAGTTGTGAAGTTTGCTCCAAAAGTAGTTGTAGTCATATTCTCTCCTCCGACGGCGCATGAACGTGCCGATCCTGACACGCCATTCACCAAGAGACACAGGCATGGTGGCATCAGGGTACTGTGTTATTAAAGGGAAACAAATATCAATGCTGGGTAAATTCATGAAACGGTCAATGTGACTTTGTATACAAAAATAGTATCTAATTTTCTAACGGATTTAATCTTAACATGCCATATAGGGAAAATGTATTCGCTTTAGATTACATAATTATTCCATCTTTAAAAGAACGTATAATGCATGGTACTTGATTGCAAATGTGAACCGCTTTTTATATTCTGAAAGATTTTCGTACAATTTACCTCGAGGGAGCAAATCTAGACAAATTCCCACCGCAAAAACAATCCTTTGAAGAGGTTCTTTATGCCTAGGTCACATTTGCTCTACGACTAGGATACGGCTGCCGTACGCATCCGAAATCTAGAGATACTTGCGGCAGCCGCAAGAGAATCTGCGGTGCTCTCAGGGTCACCCTAGGGCTTATCCCTATCTCTACAGACCGTACGCGTCGCCGTGGGAATTATAACTCTTTTCATTTCAAGGTTCACCGCAGCTATTAGACGCGCCGTAGCGATTAGACGCGTATTGCGGTCCCACGGGCGACCGTACGTCGAGCGTAAGGTAGCCTTACGTTTAATATACTCCAGGGGTGGAGCGGTAGCATCAGTCTGGCCGCATGGTCGCCGTATGGTACCCCTTAGGCCACTTTGCGGGCCCCTTGCGTCTACCTTAGTATTTGTCGACACAGCTGCGGCCGCCGCAGGGACGCCTTAAGGCGACCATGCGTGATCACTTCAAAGGCCGTACGGCAGTCGCAGATTCAAATTCAAGATACGCCGTTTGGCTACCCTAACATATGTGACCGCTAGCGTATGTGACCGTGGGAAAGTTGCGGCGGTCCTATTATTGCTATTGGCCGTATATAATTAAGACCACACGGCTGCCGCGGCAAATTTGACCTAGGCATTAGCAATAGAGTTATTTTTTTTTCTTCTACGAGTTCGTTGTTCGCGTTCATAGTTGTCCCATTCGTTCAATATGCGGAATATGAATCCAGGGAAAGCTTTTGAAAGTGTGGCGCTAACAAATTGAAATCATAATACCGAACGTAAACAAAGAAGCGTCAAAGGTGACCATTAGTTTGTAACGCTTTGAGTCATGGCAAAATAAGGTTACATGAATAGATTGTGTATGTTTTGCATCTTTCTCTCTCTCTGTCTCTCCTCTCTCTTGTTCTGTTTCCCTTCCCCTCTCTTTTTCTGCCCGCTCTCCTTCTCTTGCTCTGTCTCTGCACATATATATATTATATATCTACTCGTTCACCCTCTCCCTCTCTCCGTCTCCCTATCCCTCTATTGCTCTCCCTCCCTCTTCTTCTCCTGCTCTACTCCCCTGTCCTGGCCTATCTCTCTTGATCTCGCTTCATTATGCATTTCATTCACGTCTCATACTCGTTCACGCTCGTTTCATGACCGTTTAATCGATTTTTCTTTCATTTTCGCGTTTACGACATAATAATTGTCCACACCCCCAACAAAAACGACCCAGATCACTTTCTACAATTTAAAGTTTGCTGTTTCTTACCTTCATATTTTTAAGTCCGAAAGAAAGTTCACCCCCTCGATTGGCTGTTCTTTGATGTTTAAACTTCGCTTAAAGAAGAACTATTCGATAATGTACTGGTGATTTGTGCAAATCAAGATGGCGTCTAACTGTATACCATCCAAACTGAACCGAACCTGACACCACGAATGCCTTTATAAAGCCAACGATACTTGTCCCGAATGCTTGCATCTCGTGCAAAATAGGCAAATAGAGGGGACAAATATAAACCATTGTAACTGCATGAGGCAGATTTATGGGCAAAAGATAAGCCCCCGCTGCACTTTGTAAAAACATCGACATGAATTAGGTGAATAATATTTCAGCATTACACATAAGGAATCTATTGGCTTCATTCACAAGGCCAGTCGAAGCGGAGAGGGATGTGTGTAGTTGGTGCGTGTTTGTTTGTGTGCGTGTGTCCTCTCCTCTCTCTTGTTTTGTTTCTCTTCCCCTTTCATGTTCTGTCCTTTCTCCTTCTCTGCATCTCTCTCTCTTTCTATCTATCTTTACTCTCTTTCACCCTTTCTCTCTATGTCTTTGCGTACTTCTCTTGCTCTGTCTCTGTCTCTGCCTCTCTATCTTGAATTTGTTCTATATATCAATCCCGACAGTTAAGTTTGGAAAGTTCTTTAAAAGCCTGTATAATGTTTTTTTTTCATGGAAAAAATGGTTGGGAGAATTTACTGTTAGAGGGTTTTCATTGTCTTTTTTTCGGGCAGTGAATTTTGGAATAGATTACCTGTTGAAGTCAGATTGACAAGGTCTTAAAAAAGGTTTCGGAATTCTGTTACAAGTCATTTGTTGAACAAGTCATGAATGAAA